>JADDOH010023369.1:0-146340 GCA_016648135.1 Agrypnia vestita
ATTTTGCTTTCACCGAAACCCATGCAACCGCCGTCCCTGTCCTATATGAAATGCTCGATTTGACTGCGATGTGCAATATTCTCCTCTCTTTTACACACTGGCCGAAAATACGAGAGTATAAATATTTTTAAATTAAAAAATCCGTACATTCGTAACAGTTTAATTTAGTCATTTTGGTGTGAAAATGTCTATTCGATGATTACAAAAAATATCACTTTTTAGTTTTTGTAAATAAGGTAGATATTTCATATTTTCTATGACATGTAAACCTACATTACATCACCGACACACAGGAGTTAACTTTGTGGTCAGACGTTTTAACGAAATATTACCTGTGTTAGTATATAACCGCTTACTGAAATTTTTACTCTACCGGTTTCGAGACGTAGGAAACATCCGTCTCTTCGTTAGGACAACGACTACGCCAGCATGTAAATAACACTATACACCACAACCATAGCACTATTCAACCATATGAAGGTGTTAATGTGTGGATAGTTCTACGGTTGTGGTGTGTAGTTTTATCTACACGCTAGTGTAGAGGTTATCCTAACGAAACCTGTCTCAAAACCGGTCGACATGAGCTCTGGACCACCCTATAAAGACTTCCATACACGTTTCCCATATAAATAGATTTGTCTCTGTGAGATTTCTATAATTGATCTTAATTAATAATTATCCCTCTATGGACAAAATCCAGTAGTTGTGTCCTCAGAATATATACAGGGTGTAACAGAGCTAGTCCACAATACTTCACAGATGGATGCCTGACTTGATTATGAGTCGAAAATCTTCAGGCAATAGATTCATAAATAAGTTAGAAATATATAAATAACAAAAACAAATATTAAACATATTTAACATGTGTATATAAAATCATTCATATCTATGTTTTTGAAGAATCCTGCTTCGGAAAGGAAAACCCTCTCTGAGACATGGAATATATTAATATCCAGAGTGATATTGTTCAGCATAACATAGCAGTAGCTCTTCCAACAGGCAAAACCATTGGCAGGTTAGTCCTGTATATTGGAATGTGAATCAATGTACGTTGACGCTGACTAAGAAAATTATCAGGAACATAAAAAACCAATGCTCCGCATAATTCAGTACTATCGATCATACCGCGCAACAATCGTTAAAAATGCGTAATCAAATACACATTCCTTCTAGTCTATAAACAAGCGAAGTCGTTTGGCGTGTGTTGTCAGCTCGTGTGGATTCCAGCGATAATAAATCAAGAAAATACCTATCGACAAGCGAGAAGTTTTCTAGTGTGAACCTGGGCGATTGAAGTAAAGTGCCTCGCTCGCCTATTTTAACTGCACAGGTTTTTTTCTTTGGAGTTACATAAAGTAACAGATCTGCAGAAGGACGCCAACAGTAATTCAGTACATGAAAATATAATACGTTAAGAAATCTAAAAAATTATCCAAAATTTAATCAAAGGTGTGATTGAATTTGTGCAGCAACAAAAATTTTTGATTCAAATTAGTATTTATTTATTTAATTATTTATTTATTTAATTATTTAATTATTTAATTATTTATTTATTTATTTATTTATTTATTTATTTATTTATTTATTTATTTATTTATTTATTTAACGCCCTTATGGGCTTTTACAATATACAGAATAATATTTTTTTAAAAAAAACAAAAAAATTTTTTAAAAATAACAAAAAAAAAACAAAAATAAACAAAAAAAAAAAAAATAGTATTGGAACTTTCGAATTCGAATTCGGCTTGCTATATAATAAACACCCTATGTAAGAACACGAGAACGTGTATATTGAATGGGACATAGAATTTACTTCTTCGGAAAGGGAAACCCAAAACCACAACCTTTGCTCTGGAGGCCTAGCAGAAAGCCACCGACTTCTACGGAGGCTATACATGCAATATTACATGTACAGGATGGCCCAAAAGTCACAACAGCATTTTATCATGGAATAACTTTTTCATATCTTAAAATTTCACTTTTATTCTTTCATAAACCGGAAACACCTTTCTTGTGCAAAATGGTGGTTATTTAAATCCTTTAAATAACCACTATTTTGCTCTTCACCGATGTGCTCTTTTTAAGGCGTGAATTCTCGTGATGTTTCTTGGCTTATTCCTTCAATTTCTTTACGGATTCTTGCCTTAAATTACTGAATGGTTCGAGGTTTATAGCGGTATATTTTAACCTTTAATTACCCCCCAAAGGAAGAAGTCTGGAGCAGTTAAGTCAGGTGAGTGTGGCGGCTAAGTAATTTCAAGATTTTGCGAAATTATCCTTCTCCAGAAAATTTGCCTTAAGAGTTCAGAGGTCAGGCGGGCTGTATGGGTAGTAGCACCATCTTGCTGTCACTATAACTCTGGTGTATTCAAGACTGCAGAACACACGAAATTCTCCAGCATTTCTCGATTCCTTTCGCCGGTGATGGTTATCGCGTTTTCTGCCTCATCTTCAAAGAAGTAAGATCCAAGAACCCTCCCTGCAGTTATACCACACCAAACTGTTACTTTTACGGAATGCAGACTACATTAATGGACTACTCTTGAATTTTATGTCCCTCAAAATTGCATATTTTGTTTTTTAACAAATCCGTTTAGGTGAAAGTGGGCCTTGTCGCCTATAATGAAATTGTGAATGAAATCAGCTTCTGGCCTTGCCAATTTTTGGATCTGGACAGTACACGCTAATAGATTCTGATAATCTTCTGGCTTCAGTTCCTCCACCAGCTGTATTTTTTACGGATAGACATGCAGCATTCTTTGAATCCACTCGAGCGAGGTTTGGGACGTCTCCAACTGCCGAGACTGCCTTCGAGTTGACACTGAAGGCTCTTCTTCAATGCTTCGGCGTACACGCTGAATGTTGTCCTATAACTTCCCTGAACACGGCCTCCTAGCACGTGGTAAATCACTCACAGATCCCTGAATTTGAAATCACCGGAATAAACGAAGTACAGTTTATTTATATGGTGATTTTATAACCCCAAAATGACGAGTATAGGCTCTTTGCGTTGGCAAAATTTGTCGTTTGTTTTCTATATAGAATTCGATTTTCTCACATTTTGAACACATTTCTCAGTCGTGAATTTCTCCATAATTAATTTCCAAGGATAACCCTTTAATAATCTGAAATCAAATTTAAAAAAAAAATTAATTGTGGAAATTTATTTGAATTTTTTTGTCACGACAATTGCAATATTAGAGTTTGTGCTAATAATTCAGTGTTTCAAATTAAACTCTAGAATATATATATATATATTTTTTTATAAAGCACTTATTATAAACCATAATTTTAATTTTATGTATTGTATCAAGATGGCAAAAAAGATTACGTACAAAATCCCTCGTAATATGTCGAAGACAACAACAAGATCGCAAACACTAGAAATAAAAGATTGTCCTCGACAATTCGAAAACCAGCGTATTGCGTATATAAACACGATTAGTTTATTGTGATGTTTCAACCGAGGCGATACCAGCATTCGGGTACAAATACCGGAACTACGCCGGGGCGCAAGCAGAGTTTGTTTTGACGTTTCGATCGGTGCGAAGCACCTACACGCGAGTGGACGGCCGTTGTGCCGGGAGCGAAATAATCGGCAACTGTGCAGGAAAAATTTGTCTCCCGCAGCCACGACACGTGACAATATTATATAGGTAGGCCTTCTTGATTTCAATTTTCAATTAAAAAAACAATCACGTACATGTTTTTTCTCTTTCTATCTCCATCTATTATTTAATGACGGAGAGTAACTCTACATTTCCGGATGATCAATGTACAAAAAAGATCTTAATTGTCTAACGTAATTCAGCATCGAAATGGGTAAGTGGAATTATCAAGATTTAGATGAAAATCTCTGTTCCATAAATTCTTTAATCTGTTATTCCACGCCTTTCCCCTCAGTCTGGACTCTTGTCACTTAAGTGGCTCCTTCCATTTCCCCGGCTTATCATTTTCCCAAGAGAAAGTTTCCATGTAAATTATCCCATCTGTTTGGGAGTATATTTCCCAACAAGCGTCGAGACGCCGACGCTAAGTTTTTAGTATTCTTCAAAGTGATTTGAAGCAGAATACAACCGGGTAAAAGATACATTATTCCGCTCAAGCCTGGCTTTTCCACTGCAATTTACGTTAATAACATTTTGAGAAAACAGTTACTTGTACAGTTTACAGGAAAATACAATTACTATGTTGAAGATAATTACTGTGAAAATAGAGTTCCCCTGGATTATTCTCCCGTGAGTCGATTTTGTCTTAGCTAAATCGCATCATTACTACCTAGCTACATAATATATCAACATCAGGATTTTCAACTCAGTTCAGGAATTATATATTTGACATAAAAACTTCATAAAATCACCCAAATGAACGACAGTATTAGTCAAAGTAATTTCCAACTTCAATAACTCGGCTGAAGATAGATATACCATCTTGATCTCGTTTTAAAGAGGAAGTATGAAAGTTTGTGCCGGTACTACTTACGTGAGATTTTAGACAAAAGGCACTCTCCGAAATACGAAGTTATGGTTTTAACTCTCTTTATATTATTTGAAATAACTTACGGCCTTGTCTGTCTCAGAGATTGTCTATATTGAGCCCCACTTGGCGCTTATTAAATGTCACATATCAAAGGAGAGAATTATAAGCAAAAACACCACTTTGCTTAGAATACGGAGCGATGTGTTTAAATTTGATTATTTGGCAAAAATTGACAATTTCACAATTGATAGCTGATTTTGAAAGCCAGCTTGTATGTTTAATTTTAAAATCGATTATATATATTTAAAAGTGGTGCTTTTGCTCCTTATCATCACGAATGTCAGTCCATTATCTACGGTTTTAGCTAATTTAACAGAAATCTTGATTTTTGATTTTTGAAATCTTGAATCGCATGTATCTACTCGCGCTGTCAAATTGAGATTTTATCTCTTTCTGCCAATCTCAAAATCTCAAAAACTTTATTTACAAATCAAATTCTCAACTTATGTACACGGTCTTCTTCTTCATCAGCCTTCATCTCTGCACTGCTGGATATAGGCCTCTTCCGTACTCGTCCATCCTTCCTTGTTGTTGCATGGTAATGAGATTAATTTACCGAAACTAAATATCTGAGATTTATCTCATCGTTTTGCGGTTAATTTGCCTCATGTACGTTCTACTTTTCTTTATTTATTTTTCCCTATTCTCAAGATAACCGTATCTTTATAATGTCTCCAAATAAAATAGGCAGAACTTACTATAAGAAATGTAATAAAAATCAAGATTTCTATCATCAGAGCAGGACATAAATATAAACAAGATAAAATATACAGGACTCTTACCTACTAGAAGAAATGTCAAAAAATGTGTTAAATATCAATACTCCTATAATGACAGCAGAAATATTGGCTTTAATTTAAGAGCAGCTTGTTGGTCTTGTGGTTAGGACTCTCGCCTCGTGATCCAAAGGTCGCGGATTTGAACCTCACTCCAGACTGGCAAGTTAGTCCTATTTTCATAGCACAAGAATTTAGCTTAGTTTGAAAATAGTAAGAATATTGACGTGTCACCTACTCCGTGTTCGCATCTCTATTTTTTTTTAAATATCACTTTGCATGAATAAATTAGTAGATTAACTAATGTCTACCAACTTTTTAAAGTAACAGCAGGCCACAAACACTACAGCGGAACACATCACACAATTTCCCAGGCTTGAGAAATTCTAATTGATGTACGAGTATTGTGGTTTCACCAGGAATCGAATCCGGAACCTCTTGGATGAGAAGCCAGCGTCGTAGGAGTGTTATGATAAGACAAACCATTGAGAATATACTCGATTATTTTAAGCATCTGTACAGCAAAAAATAAACATTTTCCTCGTATTCCCCGCCTATATACCCACATCTGTACGTTTACCATCTGTGCGGGATGTTGAATTATTCACACACTTTCATATAATACGGAGGACTGAGGTGAAATCTTGTACAGTGACTCAATTCCTGGAGGAGGGTTCTCCCGCTCCATTGGATATTATGATATTTCAAAGTGTTTTTATTCGGGAGAATATTTTTTTCCAATATTCTGATATGCCTTGCGCGACGGGAAAATAAAAAAGTGCTGTATTATGCAATTTACAGAGAAGGTGGAATCCATCGGATCCTTTTGAAGTTTAAGCCCTGGGCGAAAAATTTTTATGAAATAATATTTTCATCTATAACATGATGATTCTGTAATGACAATTTTTGTCAATTGTCTATTATTATATACTTATAAAAGTTTCCCGAAATATTTTGCAATATATGAGAGACCTTTCTGATCGACGTTTCGAAATCCTATGCTGGGTTCATCATCGAGACTGATGTGTCGGCAGCACATCAGACTCTGAAATGGAAATGGCAGAAATAGCCGAAACGTTATTTATTTATTTTTATATATTTGTCAACGCCCTAGTGGGCTTTTACAATACATATAAAGTTAGAATTTTTTAACATTAACATGAAACATTATTTAAAATAAACTAAAAATAAATCAAAAAATTAATAAAAATAAAAAAATGTTCAAGAAAAATGAAAAATCATTAAAACACTTTATATAAATATATATATATATATATATATAAACAATGATCAGTGTAAAAGCAAATAGTAATAGTTAAAAACCGTTGAAAATAAAAATAAATTAATATAATTAAAGATAAGAAGATAAAATACACCAAAAAAATATTAGATATAAATTAAACATATTTAAAAATTAATATGTCTAGAAATGCCACTAGGGTGGGTCATCGTTGAATGAAAAAAAAAAATCTGTTTTCTGTTTGGCGCAGTAAGAAAAGGGTGCCAGTTTTTAGCCTACGTATCAAATTTTATTAAAACGGGTTATCATCTTCTGCCCCCGGATCGATTATAAAGCATACATACTTTGTAAAAAAAATTGTACAATCTGTAACAGCAAGGTAAAAAAATTAAAAATATGTGTCTATGCAGTAAATTAAAATTGCATTAGTAGCATACACTTATTTAAAAAAATGTTGATCAAAATTTATATTACTATTATAATAATATTTTCGAAAATCCTCCAGCAACATATGTTCGACAGTAGGAAGCTATTTAACATATTTCATCCATTTTTGCCACTATAATGTTGCAAAAATGTTACCTGTATTCTTAACTTCTTATCGTAATATTCCACACATCTTGAGACAATTTAGCACCTCTTTATTGCTGTGGCCCTTAAAAGAAGCGGAAAAAAAATTGGTCCACCCTAACATACACGGCAGAATATCCCAAAAAACAGAAAAATCTGTGAAATTCTACGAACATTCTTATGCTAATATAGGTGTATTGATTGAAAAGTAATAAAGAGGTAAAGTTTGTAAGTTTGGATGTAGGAAGTAATCTTCGATTTCAAATTTTTTTAACTAATAAATATTGGTGAAAGAATTTTTTCCTACCCTGAAAGTCCATTCTAAATAGAGTGGACTTTCAGGATAGATACATATATATATATATATATATATTATATATATATTATATATATATATATACATATAGGAAGGCTATACATTATCTCGTTAAAATAAAAGGGATTTTCATGGTGACCTATTTTACAACTAAAAAACGTTCAAGTGACGCGATTTTTATGACTCTTTTTAAATACTTCCTATAGAGAAGATATACGAGGTCTGTTCAGAAAGTATCGCGAATTTTGAATTTCCGCAGGTTACGCATATTCGATTTTCGATTTTTTTGTGGCGTTATGTCGGTACTCATGTTTCTAACTTATGCCGACAATTTCGGCCATTTTTAATGTTCAGTTAATTTTTGACAGCTGCTTTGCTTGCACATGTTTTGGCTCGTCTTCGATTTTTGCCTATTCCAAAATATGGAAGAAAGAATCAAATTTTGTGTGAAAAACAAAATTAAGTGCGCGGACGCATTTCGAATGTTAACTGTGGCATATGGTGAAGCTACCCTGGGCCGAAGCAACGTTTAGCGGTGGTACAAAATGTTCTCAGAGGGCCGAGAAGATGTGAACGACGCCCGAGCACGTCAACATCAGACGAAAACATTGATGAAGTGATGAAAATAGTATTGGCCAATCATCGAATCATCCGGGCATTTCCGGCGGATTGCTTCGCGCAAATTGCGCATAACTTGCGGGTAATATTCCTTATTGGCTGTTCTATCCTGTGGCAAGAACTCGGAAAATCGAATATACGTAACCTGCGTAAATTCAAAATTCGCGATACTTTTTGAACAGACCATGTATTTTGTAGAACTCGAAAGTTCTATAAAAAAATCCACACCAACACATATCTATATGTTAAGTTTAATACACAAATTGATAAAACATGACTAAAAGTTACTAAAAATCTACGCGTGCGAAGCCAGTAACTAATAAACGTGTGGAGGCAAGTATGACTAACGAATTTCGGAACAATTAGTCATTCTATTATCTTCGCCAACACAAGTCGCGTCACGGCGAGGCTCTAATCAAGTTAGGCGCTTGATCAAGAGTAGCTCTATGGTATGAGTGATTTCGCCGACTTGAAATTCAATTATCGCCGAAGCGATAGTTAAATTTGCCGTTAAAAAGCAGGCACTAGTAACACGGTCGGAGCCCCGCCCGGCTCGGCCCTGACGGCCTCACGAAACGATATCCCCTTTTATTGCCCATGAAATGTACATTTCCACCAAAGTGTCGGGCGTAATGAAATAATGTCGCTAGGGCAGGAAAAGATTTGAAAGCAGCTCATTTGGATGAAATACGCACAACTTTTGAACGTTATTCGAATTTACGTCAATGAAACATTGCCTTTTCCAGTTATTCAAATGTATTTTCAGATGGGGTTGTTGACTTTTAACATTTATATTCAACCGAAAAAAGAATAAAAGGGGTTGGTTTCTTTGAAAAAAATATCTTAATTTCCAGAAGGACAGATATTTCCAGTTTAGAATTATTCTGTCCGGTTATTATTTATTTACGGTTTTTGTATTTAGTTTGTTGAACTCCGTGTTTATTTTTAATGAAATTTAAAACATATTAATTTTTTATACATATTATTGATAAAATGATCTCCACTCCACTTCTTAATATGTCTAAGAAACCCAAAATCAAGGCCATCAATTAAAAAAATAATTAATGTAATAATCTCACGAGTGCAAATAAAACAACAACTAAACAGACGCACTTTCAAAGTACTTCTGTTTATCAATCGTACACAGAAAACGGGGAATTTTGATTACTAAGCGTAACGTAGAATTTATATATCGAGGAATCTTTAGTCTTAATATAGGGCTTCACCGAAAACATCTTATTATCCACAGGGGAAGGGTTAAATTAAATCCAATAAATAAGTCGATTATACATGGTATATCCACTGTCTGATAATGGCCTTACAAGCCAAAATAGCTGTCACATTTAAAATAACCCTTAACCTGCAGAACTTAATAATAATATTTATTAAAATTCAATTTCTTTTAAATTTCATTAAAAATATAAAAAAATAGCTCCCGGTATTGGCCACTAAATTTAATACATTTTTTCTGTGTACGAAATAAAAGGACCCCCTTTTCTAGGACCAATATTAGTGGCGTTATAAATTTTAAACATTTTTGAAGAGTAATCGTTTCGAAAAGAAATGGTGAATCAGGCTAGCTTACGAACGTCTCTGAAATACTTTCAAGGGAGATTTTTTAAAAAAAAGTCACGCAATACGATCTAATCTAATACACTACCAATAGAAATACTAGATAAAAAGAGAATGGCAATCATCATTGTCTAAAAATTTAAAAATTAAGTATTTAAAAAATTAATATTTAAAATTTATTCATTGAAATTTCATTGAATTATTTTTCGTGTTTTGTTTCTGTTTTTTCTGTTTGTTCTGTCTGCGTTTCAGAAACCGGCAAGTTTTCTCTAAAATTTACGAAAATAAAATTCTAAAATTATTCATTAAATAACATATGATAATATTATACAAGGGCAGCAATATCCAATTTTGAATATAGCAAAAGCAGAAATGTCCACCATTTGGTAGCAAACACAATCATATCCACGTTTAAAAGTTAAATATTTATTTATACGCATGTATAAAAGTAAAACTGATATGGCAATTGTTTTGAAAAACTTATTTCGAATAAGATGTGGATTTCATGGATTTCAGAGAAATTTCCTTGAATATGAAATTTCCAATAAGATTTAGATTTCGTGGATTGCAGAGAAATTTCTTGAAATAGTTAAAGTTTTTCGTTTTTATCTCAGAAACACTTCAGTGAGATATTGCTGCCTCTGCTTTTATACCTCTAATATCATCATTTAGTGACAACAAAATGTGATGTGTCTTTTAAATCCATGATTTTCTAATTTTATTGATTGTATGCAAATAAATCGTAACTTCATTTGATTGGCATCCTAAATAATCCCTTAAAATGTTACATTCAACGTAGGTAAATGTTTCTGTCCAATTTATTTTAAATTGATGTAGCTTTACAGCTGTTTCCATAAATTAGAGAGGCAAAAAAACTATAAACGTAAGTAGGGCAATTTTTCTATTTTTGGAACCGTGAAGCTTGAAACTTATGCAAATAAAGAAAAGTTTTTAAATCTCAGATAGTTTCTCCGTTTTATGGCACTTTTTATGATATACCATGCTTTCGGGGAGTTTCAATAAGGAAAGTCGAATGTAATCGATAATGTTTCAAGGTAAAAAATATTTTCGATATGAGTTATATCTTAATACGGGAGTCTGAAATAAATGTAGAAATTGGGAAATTTTTACAACTAGGTGATTACATATTTGTATATTTTTTATTTGCATTTATTAAAGTTTATATTAAAGTATTACTTCATTAGAAAATTTTTGAAAAAAATATGGCCGCCTCACGTCCATTCCCGTGTATTCCGCCGGACTCCTCAGCCGTGACTGAGACGCAACATTCCCCAGTCCACGTTTGTCTGATACCGAAAAAAGGTCATGTTATTTAAAAATTAAATATCTAAAATGTAGCATATCTAATTTGGCGTAACCATGTTTTGTAAAACTGGAAACAATTTTAAAAAATCCCAAAAAATTTTGTCTTTAAATAATTGTTTTTAATGGCTTACGCGATTAATTATCATTAAGAAATCCGTTTTCTGAATTTTAGATATTTCATTTCTAAATGAGTAGATGACCTTCTTTTCTGTCTCGGACAAATGTGTATCTCAGTCACGACCGAGGAGCTCCGCGGGAATGGACATGACACGCATAGTTTTTTTTCAAAATTCCAATAAAATAATAGTTTAGTGCGTACTTTTATAAATGCCAATACAACAAAATAAAAATTATTAATCGTATAGTCACGAGTTGTTAGAATCTGAAAGAATTACAAGTAATCGATGATTTTACAGCAATCTTTGCTTTTTACACTAAAATTGGAAGTTACTATGAGGTTATGGAATATTGCAAGCATTTAGATGAACACGGGTCAGGTATGAATATAAGGATCACCGCGATGCGCTGTTTAGTCTGAATGACGTTTAACCAGAGCGATATTAGCTACGGAGCGAGAACATTATGGCCATCGCGTTGTATATTCCAGCTATAGTAAATCAAGCCAGCGGGATAGAAATTTTCATGCGAATATTGAACGGAATTTTCTAGAAAGTGGTTGAAGCAATAAAAACAGAATAGTGCGAATTAAAAACAGTTTAATAATAAGTGTGTGGAAAATTCTAAAAACATTAAGTAAATACAATTTTAAGAAGAGAAGTTCCAATTTCATTCCAGCATTTAGTGACTTTTTGCGTAGTAAATCAAAGTTGAAATTGTTTTATTGTTTTCGTTTGCCTCCCACAGTCACGTCCAGTGACAATATTCTTGTAAAAAATCGCAAATTTTTAACTAAATTTCAGGCTTCCAGAGTGGTTTAATCCCTTAAGTCACTAAAATATATATTTCTATTGAATTTTTTAATTGTGAGTGAATTAATTAGACGGCATCTCTTCAATATTCGACTATTGTAGTCATAAAGGCATACAGCCTTCAAAATAATTTGAACTAGTCCTGTACAAAGGCGTGAACAAAACACGATAGTCAAGATTTAGGGTTTAAGTTTAGGCTATCTGCAAGGTATTAATTAAGTGCGGCAACTATTCTTGGCTACAATTAATTTCATCATTACGAAAATATTCTTTAAAGCTATGTCCATTTATACTATTCCTTGACAGCCGGGTTCTCCGAATCCTACAGTAAAGCTATGGATTGTTGAAGTACAGAACACCAGCCAGCCAAGACGATGGGAGGTTCTTCCACCACCAGTTCTCGAGGGACAGTGAGTTTAGAACATTTTATTTTATTATTTCTTTAGATTGTAGGCTGTGTAATATATGTATAGCCCATGTTAGAAAACTAATAGATGTAACACTACTTTATACCACAGTAACTTGATGTTTTTAGATTTGATTATATTAATTTTTTACAGTATTATCTATATTATACTTCCTCCTGTCTAGGTACTAGGATACTGAAAATAATTATAAAGATTACTAGGTATGTAATATGGTAATAATGGATTTGGCAATTATACAGCTCAGAATCATGAGATTGGCTATTACCAGGTACAAGGACACCATGGAAAAAAATGGCGATCCATGAGAGAGAAAGTAACCGATTCCATGCTAGGTCACCAACACTATGGATTGACCTGTTTAAGTCTTGGATAATCGGATAATACAGCGATCTGCTATAATAGAGCCTCCAATTCGAATATTCGAATATTCGAAACTAGAATATATTCGCCTGTTTTTAAATATTCGTTATTCGAATACTTTAAAAAATATTCGTAAAGTATTCGTGTATATTTATACTATAAGATTTTTAATATTTTTCCAAACGATACAAAGGTTTACGAACCCTGAAAGTCATTTGCAAGGGTTTTCAGTTTATACCACTATGGCACAGTATAGTAAAAATACAGTATTACGTCTTCATACAAACAGCCGAAACGACGCCCTTCGAAATCTCGGTATACTTCGGTCTGCTCGGTCGCCGCAGGGCTGCAGTAACGTACGGACGCAAGGTGTGAGACGCTCCCGCGCATACATTTACGTCTATTTATGGCACCCCAAACCTTAAAGAGTCAGTCAATGAGCAGCCCTGGTGCGTGTTTAAACAAGTTTAAGTACCAAGCAGCCGTAGGTATTTATTTCGAGACAACATACTGTATACTTTACTATACTGTGACTATGGGCCAAATAATTGTCGGACGTCTTTTGCATTTGCCTTTATTAAAGTCATGCTTATCTTTATAGTTTTATTACAATAAGCTCTTACGGTGGAGTCAACGATGAGTCGGCTTTTTCATAAATACTTGAGCCGACAAACAAGAAGTTATATACAAAATATATTTTTTTTTAAAACTTGCACGTGGGGTGTGAGATATGAAGTAATATAAACGTATCTAAAATTTTGTCAGTTATCGAGAGAATACTGACTCGTCTGTATCTAATTTTTTTGTGTTTTTTTTAAATTTGTATTTATAAATTCAACATTATTTTTCAATATATTTTTTGTTGTTTTTTATAGCGTATATTTTTAAAAATTAAAATAAATAAATCTCTCCAATTATTATGTTTTTTTAAATATATAGAATGTATTTATGTGTAAATAAAATTAGTAAATTATTCCTTTCTTAAAAAAATTATGAATATATTGGAATATTCGAATATATTATAATTAATTATTCGATATTCGAATTGTTGGAATCACGAATATTTGGAGGCTCTAGCTATACATGATAAACCGAAATAGGTGGCGATCATGGTGGTTTTTGGAGGCGACAGATCTTCCGCTCCTTATCCGCAATCCTCGCAGTTTCATGATGAAGAATACACTTTTTTTTAAAGTTATAACCTTTTTTAATATTAAAATGCTCGCCAAAAGCAGAAAAATTTGTAAAATTATTCTTTTTTGTGTTTGCTCTTACTTTACATTTAAAATTTAATTTAATGACAGGCCTTCAAAATGGAATGTCAAGCAGATAAAAGTGAACACTTTGGCTCCTCATTCGAATCAAGACCAGATGTCATCTATCGCAGAGGCATCGAAAAACTTGTAGAACGTCGGCAAGAAGTAATAAATAATAAAGAAGAATGCATTATTGACTAATTTTTTGTATTTTTTGCGCCCTTTTGTCATCTTCATATGTAAAAAATGGGCACAACTTAGGTGAATACTTAATAAGTCTAAATCATTGCTTAATTGCAATTAAATTAATTAGTCGGTATATTTTTTATACTCTATTATTCTAGGCGTGAAGATGTAACCTTCAAGTGAACTTGAATTAATCCTGTATAGTGGCGTGTACCAAACACGAAAATCCCAAGATTTAAATTTCGGCTACCTGCAAGATATATTCAGTTTGAAATCTTGATTCACCCCAGTTGTAAAATAACCCAGAAATGTAGACAGCGTGAAATCAAAAATGATGTTTCAGAAGAAAATTTTATGACGTCCTTCGAGTCGCTACACATTTTACGAGTGAAACATCGTCATCTATCAGTGTTTTTATTGCTTTCATAATTGAACTGCCTATGCGGCATTTATTTGAAGAACCACGACCGATTTGCAGGGAATACTACTTCACGTCAGCCACGTGGGTGGGGACGAGCAACCACCACGTGGCGGCGGTCTGGATGAACAGGGCGCAGAACCTCAGCATCGTCAGCGCCTGTCTCGCTCCTAACTGGACTTGTCATGAGGTAAGCAACATTTACTGTATTCAATATTGATGCTCAAAACCGTTTTTAACGGTCAACCAAATTGTAACCGGTTAAACAATAAGCGTAAAATCATGATTGATAACTGACTTTTTGCAATTTGACGGGCAACCATCGCATCGGTTAGACAACCGACGGGCAATCATCGCATCGGTTAGACAACCGACGGGCAACCATCGCATCGGTTAGACAACTGACGGACAATCATCGCATCGGTTAGACAACCGACGGGCAACCATCGCATAGTTAGACAACCGACGGGCAACCATCGCATCGGTTAGACAACTTATGGGCAACCATCGCATCGGTTAGATAACCGACTAAAATAAACCTATACTAAACTAACTAAAATTTCACCTACGATGCACCTAAAGAGGTAAAACTTATTATTTCTATACTAGATATAAACCCGTCAAAAATGGCGTACTTTTATTGTATATATTTCGGCCGTCTGTTAAGGCTGTGAGAACAGCGCTTTCTAGAGTAGCTAAGCGTCTTGATGACGTTAGTGATGGACATTATAAGTTGAGAATTGTGCTTTTTATGTTTCTTATACATCATTATTATATTATACCTCATTATTTTTTGAGTCATCTGGTAGTGCTAGTGACGGACATTGTGAACTTCAGAATTATATATTTTGATTAATGTTTAATACCAATGACACATGCGATACAGTAATGGACGCACTTATTAGTTTTAATTTTCATTAAACTGCGATATTAAAAAAATATATGTAAATCTAAAATAAAACAAATCTTATATTCTTAAAATCTTAAAATCTAATATTATTAAAAAAGCATCAAGTCCATGTTTTCATTTTATTAAATAACAATTTTGAAAACGGAATGAGACCAGCTATTGGATTCTAGGAAGTTAGGACGGACATTCGAAATTATTATTATTGGGGTTGGGGATAAATTTACGATAGTAATTTAAATCCCTTGTAAAACCCTTTTACATCTAAATAAATAAATAGATAAATTATTAGCTTCGTCTTAATCAGTCTTTTCCGTGCTGACGTCAAAAATTGTTGAAAAAAATATGTATAACTGTGGGTTATTTTAGTAGGAGCAAAAAACGCTTACAGTATCGAAGCAAGAGCGGACACGGTGAGAACTAAACAGAACTACCGAGGTGAAGACTCTAGGACCTATTTCGGGCATGACCCTCAGAAACAAAGTACACAATGCAGAAATTCGCAGAGCCTGCAACACAGAAGACATTGTACCATGGAGCAGGCAGAAAAGGCGTTTTTGGAGGGACCATGTCGAGAGAATGGACCAGACAAGACCTTGATACGCGGGATTCCAGAGAAGGGATGGGTAAATGAAAAAAAAAACATCGATATATATCGAATCGATATTTTAAAAAGTATCGAAAATAATCGATATACATTGCGAAAAATATATCGACGGAAAAAATATATCGATTATCCGAGAAAAAATATCGATAACAAAAAAAGGTCGCCAGGAAAAAAATAAAAAAAATTCCCAAAAAAAGGTCACCAAAAAGAAAATATCGATATATCGGAAAAAATATATCGATATATCAGAAAAAAAATATCGATATATCGAAAAAAATTTATCGATATATCGGAAAAAAACTATCGATATATCGAAAAAAAATACATCGATGACCAAAAAAAAGAAGGTCGCCAAGAAAAAAGTGAAAAAGATACCCAAAAAAAGGTCGCCAAAAAAATGAATATATCAAAAAAAATATATCGATATTCGATATTCGGTATATCGCGAAAAAATATATCGACGATAAATATCGATATTTTTCAAAAATTACCCATCCCTATTCCAGAGGGGCACCGACCGCCAGGGAAACCACCAAAAAGACGGAGAGAGAGCTGCACGTCCTCGTCACAAGACCATGACTGACCTTTCAATACAGACCAAAGATCTAATCAAAGAAGAAGAAGAAGAAAGAACGCTGTTGAAATGTAATGAAATGGACCTGGACACTATTCCGTAGACCATTTTTATTAGCAGCCCCTGTGCGGCGCGCGGCGCGACCCCAATGTGTATCATAAATTCTTTTTGTGGAGTTTTGAAAAGTGGTATTAAGTTCATCCCTGGATCCGCTGCGGGAACGCGAGCTGGTTTGATAATTGCATATCCGGCTGGATTTGGAATTCCTGAGGGAAAAATTGCCGAAGTTATGGGAGCTAATTTGTCTAAAATACACATAAAACTGCACTCGGCAGAGAATAATCGTATTTCAACGCTGCCATGTTTTGTTCATGGAGGGCTTTTTATGTTTTGTTAAGCGTGCATAATTTTCCCTCTCTCGCAACATACAACGTTAACAAAGTTCTACTCGATCTAAATAATTAATATAAAAGAACTGTGTAGGTATATAATAATAGTATTGGTTATAAAACTTGTTAATATCCATAATAATAATAATTGTAAAAATATGATCTTCAAAATGGATGGAAAAATATGTTTGTATAGTTTTTTAATAATAACTGATTTCGGGACAAAGTTTTCGCCAGTCAGTAATAAACTTTTAAGGATGTCATTGGACAACAGTCAAGATATAAATTTGTATTTTATTTACAAAGTTACTTATATTTTAAATGAAAACACATTTATTTATGAGATTAAAGATGAATCAATTGAAATATATACAGAAAAATCGATCTACCGAGAAAATATTTGGTCACCACCGAGATATGAACCCGAAACATTTCATTGCCGGGGAGCTGCGATACCAGATTCGACACGGTAACCATTTAAGATTACGGAAATTTTAGACTTACATAAATAATAGTCGTGTGTAAAAATCTATCGCATCTTCTGACACATCATTTTGTCATAAATTATTTATTTCCGTCTCAATAATGTCGTATATTGCAATAGTACGATATGACTTGGTTAGAAATATGATGTGTAGGGACTCGTTTATTCGGATCTTTTCTCATTGGTTTCAGTTATTGCTACAATCATGTCTTGACAGCTATTATATAACATTGTACACTTCGTAAATATTGACGTTATAATTATAATATATGTAGGGTGTAACAGAGCTAGTCCACAATACTTTACAGGTTGATTCCTGCTTAAATCGGAAATGTTCAAGTAACAAGCCTAAGTCTACTTGAAATATTGTTTTTTTTATATTTCTGACTTATCTTTTTTAAACAATGGATCAACATTAAAGTATCTTATACCGAATATTAAAAATTAATTTTCTTTGATAAAAATCAAATAAAATTATTAAAACCTTGCAGAAATTAGAAATAATTTTTTTGATCGGTTTTAATAATATAATGATTTATTTGGCTCGTAGTAAAGGGAATGAATTTTTAGTATTCGATATAAATTAATTTCATGTTAGTCAAATTTTGCTGTCGCTTATCTCATTAACTGTTGACATTTAATTTAAAGAATATTTTCAAATAATATAAATGGTAGTTGTATCAAATATGTAAAACGAGGTACATAAATAACATACACATTCAGCTTTAAAAAAATTATAGGTGTGTGGTTGATCTTGTGGAATCGCTGAAGGTTACATTATGTAAAGTGATCATCTGAGTAAGACATCTTAATTTTTATTCAAATTGAAATTGACTCAATCATTCAATAATTTCTTTTCGAATTGAATATAAGATGGACTAACGTAGGTTAAGGCGGCAATATTTCTTCAAAAAATTTAAATTCCGTTAAAATATCTTTTTATCATTTATAAATAATACATCGACAAATAATGAAGTTCTTTTTTTTACCAAAACCATCTTTCACGTTTTACGCGGAGTACATTTTTTGTATCTCGCTTTTGATTTATGAAACAAAAATAAAATATAATTGAACGTTCTCTTATGCCGCCTGTCCGCACCGCGCCGCCCGCAGAACGGCCATGATGGATTACGGATCTCCACGGTTGCGTTTCTAGATATCATAATAATTCCAACTTTTCGCATGGCCGCCGTCTATAATACTCTACTTCGGGGTGGATCGTAAGGGTAGCGCAGGGTAGGTTTTCGGAAGAAATTTACCTTTAAAGCGGTCGGTACACATTGGTATGTCTTCCTGATTTATATGAGTCATGAAGGACATTAATTCCAAGTAATAAAAAATAATCAGCTTTCGCTGATTCCATTGAAAGCCTTAAAATTTATTATTTTTTTATGACATGAAATATTATTTATGAAGTAGCGTTTTTTAAGAACATAGTTCAATGATTAATAAAATAAATTAAGGTTTATCACAAAAATATAGATATATTCGTCATAATCGTAGAATAACGACGCATGTGATTTTTCTCAAGTATGCAGGAGAGCAGTTTGAAGTTTTATTTACATAAAGACACTTTATGTCATAGCTCGATTACTACAAAAGATTTTCCTTTGAAACTTGGGTTAGTTATTTAAAGTTGATACCTTTCAAACCTCAAATATAGTCAGCGCAGTACAACGACGTTTTTAAACATGCTGCATTGTTCTACGATCGCGAAACAGAACCGTCGTTATACCGACATCGTATAACGACGGTTAAATCAATGAGAAAAAATACACTTTTTATATACCATTAGATGGCTTCTTTTTTTCACTTTTTAACGATCCAAAAAAGTCAATATGGAATTTTTTGCACATCCGCCATTGTTCTACGATCATGACGATTTCATCAACATGTCGATAATACATATATCGATGCTGGCCAAAATTTGGAAGAACCGCTGCATTTTAAGATACTGAAAGTCTGACTGATTTTTTTTGGGTTCTTCTGCGTTCTGTATTGAGTTGAAAATATACCCTGAAAAGGAAAGAAAGCAACACGCAATGATACGTCATATAATTATCGGGACGCGATGTCCGACTGCTGCTCTGAAGAACTTTGCTGCGTTTACTCGCGTTGGGGTTGCCAATTATCGGGATGTGGCCGTTATCCGGCCCACACTGTTTATGTAAGTTGTGTAGTAGCGAACGGAAAAACTACATTTCAAAATGAAGACAACACGCACACGTTCACTACTTTGAAGACTACAAAGTGTGTGCTATATTTGTAGTAGGTACCGAAATATTACACTCTTCATCTACTTCAATAAACTAGATGAAGTGAAGTAATTGTAGCACTACACTACAAAACTTTATCTACTACAATGACCTACAAGAAGTATTTCTTGAAAAGTGTGCTACTACAAAATTTTCAAATCCTAGGGGAGGGGGGTTGTTTCAGTTTCCGGGCATTTCAGCATTCGGTCCCAAAATTTTCCTTATTTACCTACATCAACTTCTCAAAAAAATAAATCTGACGGAGGAGTGGGATTTCAAAAAGACGTTTTAGCTATGTCAACTGCATACAAATCTGCTAAGAATTTTCACAAAATTGAAGTAGTTTGAAGTATGACATAATTTGATGTGTGTACTTTGCGGTACAAAATTTTAAGGGTGTAGTTTGTAGTATGCAGTACACTTACAAACGTGTGAAGTGTACGCTTCACTACAATGTAGGTAACACTACATTGTAGTACTTAGCGGACCCATCACTATTGCGTAGAAAGATGTTATAATGAAGGGGTCACCATTCGCGAATTTTATTTCGGGAAATATATCTCTATTGAAAAATGCAATCGGTTTTAATGTAGTTTAAGAAGTCAATAACCAAACGCAAATGAACAGATTGTGACAATGGTGACCATTAAATGAAATGTACTTTATGATTGATCTAATTAACATTATGGCCACCATTTCAACGATGCTCATTGGTCAGAGGAATTTAGTCGATTATGAAAGACAACGAACTTGATTTTGAAACTCAAACTGATTTTTTACTAGCAATAACTTCAAATTGATACCTGTTGTGATAGTAAACTAATATTATAAATGTAGATATGAGCTTAGAGAATATATTGGCATTAAAATCTAAAAAAAAGTGGTCGTTGGGTAGGTTTTGATACGCAACGACTCAATATGCTCCGTGTACAAATACTTAAGCATTCCATGGACTGCAAGACCAACGAATACTTTTATTCTTCAGTAACTTCGTACTACAGTCTCTTCACAGTGCACAGAAAATAATTGCAGTGTTCTATGAGATAGATACAGCCTAAAGAAAATGGCGATCACTGACGTAAACCTAAATTAATAATAATGAAATGAATGATAATTTAAAAATGTAAAATTAAGTAGGGCAAGGAACTCCAACAAAATTAATAGGCCAAGTCCAAAACGTGACCAAAACAAAAGGTAGACGTCGCACTAAGCACATCCCAGTATATAAGAGACAAGAAATCAATATTGTTCTAATTATGTAATAGAAAAAATTGAGAATCATCAACGTACCTATTTGAAATTCTTATATAAAATCTTATATGCAATACACGAAGCATAGAGGGCTCTTTTTTATTTTTAGTAGGACCCATATGTTTTTAGTTATGCTGATGGAATTTAATGCTTTTAAAATCCTTTATATTAACTACACTGCCGGTCTTGATTTCTTGAGGGAAAATCTTGGAAGTGAAAATTAATACACTTTCCGTTATCCAACAATCCAACAACGACAACAATATCCAAAATCGAGCTCATTTTGCACATCGACTTTGATGTCGATGACAATACATTCTTATATACATTTTGAGTCACACATACACACACGCATCCAATAAATGAAAAATTATCTTAGATGTTCGGGCAAGTACCTATATTCTGATACTATTCTAAAATTATTTATATCATTGACACTTATCATGGAATGTATTTCTTTATTTAAAATTGTTACAAAACAAAAGACAATAGACTGCGGGTCTTCCGTCGCGTAAAATCGGCAAAGCAAATGGGTCGACCGAGTGTTTGATAAGTGCATATTATGTGGAAAAAAATTTAGCGGCGTTCCGCG
This sequence comes from Agrypnia vestita, assembly GCA_016648135.1. Lineage (NCBI taxonomy): Eukaryota > Metazoa > Arthropoda > Insecta > Trichoptera > Phryganeidae > Agrypnia > Agrypnia vestita. The sequence continues at coordinate 21,594 of JADDOH010023369.1, forward strand.
ACGGAAGATCCGTGTAGTGTGGCGCCGGCCTTATTCTGTAAAAACTCCATCATATTATCATGATGCCGTGATAATTAATCCAATAATATAAACATGCTGAAGAAACGGTTTTCCCGATTAACTTAAGGTTAATTTAGTATCAATTTGATACAACTGAATTTCTTAGAACTGTTTTTATGGGTTAATTTTTTTGAAATTATTCATAGCTATTTTGATCAATTTGATTTGTTATTAGTTATTATTTTCTGCAGTAACCTGTGGAGTTAACTTTTACCTTTGACACATCTATCGCCAATATAATACATAATATATAAGTAATATTAGAATAATAGTATAATATATTCACTTCTGCTATTTGATTGTGATGAAGTAATTGGGCAATGCTGGGGCTAAATCCAAGACAATGGTCCCATTGCATATACAACGAAAATTAGTATTTCACTATATAATTGAATATGCTAATAATAAAATGAAAGATAATTTACGTTTAAATAGTAAGTATTAAATAAGATATTACATTTTTAGTTTCTAAAAATGTACTGCATATATTGACATTTCATAGGCAATATATGAGGTTAGGTTAGGTTATTAGGTTTGGTTTGGTTAGGTTAGGTTATTATGTTTAGTTAGGTTAGGTTATTAGGTTTGGTTTGTTTAATTAAGATTACGATTATTTTTATTTAGATTAAATTAACAGGATATTAAATTATAAAGTGAAATACTTATTTTCATTGTATGAACAACGGGACCATATTCTTGGATTATTCCAATGCTGGCACTAAGGGGCCATTATCGATATTCATTCTCGACTCCTTCCCGAGGTTCTATTTTCCTTGTTTAACGGTTTAAAAAATGTTCATTTTTTATGGTCCGTATTTTTATTTCACGTTAATCTCTCTCAAGGTTGCGAACATTATTCACCCAAGCGCAAATTAATTCGACGATTAATTATGTCCTTATGTTTTTTGACAAAAAGCCAACATTTTTTCCAACAAGAAAACAATAATAAATTACAATTCAAATAAAAAATGTATGATTTTCGTACTTGGCATTATCACGGATCGGCGGACATTTTTTTAAAACATTTTCACAGAGAATTAATTCGGGTGTGCCAGGAATATCAGGGGATGAAATTCCTGAATTCTTGACCAAATTGTGACATTGCTGAGAGCAGTTTCGTGCGTCGGCGGTTTGGTCCCTAATTTTATGGTGGCACGCGAAGCTCTTTATGGGGTTCCAGATTTCCATGGGGGCAAAATGAGAAGAAAAGAATATAAGTTTTATGACTGTCAGGCACTTCAATATCCTAGAGAAGCCGTGGTAATGGCTTATCGAACATGACGGGATCGCGTTCCAACGTGTTCGAAGCGACGTTCTATCTCAAAATGAAAAACACGGCCATGCGAGAGAATTTTCTACAGATTTCATTCTTAGAAGGAAACTGCATTCATTACTGTCTCATTTACGACATGGAATATAAGTATTTTGGGGCAGCCAACTTCAGAAACAAGTTAGGACACACCTTTACCTAAAGAGGAACATTTAAAAATACTCGTAAATATGGTGTAATTAAGTCATTTGTGTCATTGCCTTATTTACAATCAATTATATTTATTTATTATAGATTATTATTTTAGATATTACTATTATATTATTTTTTTTTGGAAATACTGGGGAATTATTTGCATACTTGCAACTCCACAACATGTTATTTGTTATCGTTTTTCTGGCAAGACTTTGAAAAATTAGAGTTGAGCGGTTGATCTCCGAAATATAATTTTACTTACCAACACGCCGTTTCCCCGTGGGGGTAAGCAGAGAGGATAGAGCGCCACATTTTTCTATCCTGACATACAACTCTCGCCTCTTTCACATTCATACATCTTCGCATGCAAGCTCGACGGTTGTTGAGACATCTTTCTGGTCGTGCCACGTCTTCCGCGGTCGCCCTCTCTTATAGTATAAGCTGGGATGTTTTCTTATTACGTATGCATAGGTGTACATTAAAAGGCGATTTTAAATAGAATAAATATATTATTTTTCATATATATAAATAAATAAATATCTTTACATAAATAAAAATCTAAATGTTCGTTTGTACAAAATCATTGCATACGAATACGAGGATATTTTTGTATACCTACTTTGTTTTTATACACTAAATATTTATTTATTTATACAGAGTATTCACAAGTTCTCAGTTACAATAAATCAACAAAACAACGTAATCTTGAAATATTCAACTGGAGCTCAATTAAACGACATTATTCCGAGATTAATAAAAACCTTTAATATCGCATTAAACACAAAACAATATACTTCTACGATTCTAAAATAAAGGGGATTAATTGTAGAATCACAGTAAGTAGTTTTCACCAAAATTATTAATGCACTTTTAAATGCACTTTTCGGTTCTCTAATTCGGGCAAAATATATACCAATAATAAAATTAGCGTTTTTTGTAAAACAACTGTTGGACGTAAAGCAACACACGCGTCAATTTCTGTCTGTCTGTTCTCTATATAAATCTACACCGTTATTCCGATCTGACCCAAATTTTGCATACTTATTCTTTAGGACCCGGCGGGTTACATAGGCGACATTTTCCCCCTCCCCCTACCTTGATATATTTTCCATGCAAATCTGTACCGTTCGACCGATTTGAACCAAATTTTGTATACTTTTTCTTTAGGACCCTGCGGATAATATAAGTAACATTTCCCCCACCTGCTTTACCCCTCCCCCTTATATATTTTCCATGCAAATCTGTATAGTTTGACCGATCTGACCCATATTTTGCATACTTATTCTTTGGGACCAAGCGCGTAACATAAGTGACATTTCACCCTCGCCTCTTACCCCACCCCTCCCCAGATATATTTTCTGTACAAATCTACGCAGTTTGTCCGATCTGACTAAAATTTTGCGTACTTATTCTTTAGGATAAGGCGGCTAACATAGATTACATTTCTCCCCTCCTATTTAACCCCTCCCCCTCCACTGTTATATTTTCCATGCAAATCTGTACCGGTTTTTGAGGCTTCTAACGAGACCATCTTCCAGTGTCTGGTTAATCTGGTCATGCCACGTCTTCCGCGACATGCATACATCTTCGCGAGCTTGCATGCGAAGATGTATGAATATGGATGAGGCGAGATTTGTATGTCAGGACAGAAGAGTGTGGCGCTCTATCCTATCTGCCTACCCCCACGGGGAAACGGCGTGATGGTAAGTAAGTAAATCTGTACCATTCGACTGATCTGATATAAATTTTGTATACCTACTTATTTTTTAAGACCCGGCGGGTAACAGGCGACATTTCCACCCTCCTCCCCCTGATATAATTTCAATGCAAATCTGTACTGTTCTACCGAATTTCGCATATATATTCTTTAGGACCTGGTGGTAAACATAGTCCACATTTCGCTCCTGGATATCCATCCGTTACACCCTAGATTAAATGGAAACATTGTTTTTTTATAGACTTTGCAAAATAATGAAACCTTTGTTTCCCCTCACAAACTTATTTTCTACTTAAACCTTAACCCGTGCAATGCCGGGTATGACCAGCTAGTAATTAATAATTTATTTATTTATTATATTTATTTATACAGTAGACACATAATGTTTTTTATAATAAATTGATTCAATGTTATAACCTTTACAGACATTATACTCCCCATAATATGAACCAAAGCTCGAGCTTATGTGAGGAGTAAATTAAAGTATAAAAGCAGAAACCATTTAGCAGTATTTTTTTATTATTATACAGAAACCATTTTAGACATGTGGGCAATGTTACAATACATCCTTGTCCAAAATCAAGGATTTGACTTCTTTCTTAAACTGTTCGTATTTTGGAATGTTCCTTTCTTGAAATTTGTTTTGCGACAACAATGTATTGTACCATTTAACTCCCAAGTATATATAGTGATGTTGTGCCATGGTGGTTCTTTAAGTTGGCATCTTTATTTGTCCCTTTGTTCTATGTCTATTACTTATACGGTCTAAGGCCCGGTTGTTTCAAGTTCGATCAAAGTAAGCGGAAATACTGGCTTAAGCTGAGCTTAACCTCAAGGTCACGCGAAATCTCGAAGAATTGAGTTGTTTCAAATTTAAAATCGGATTAGGGGTGTTGCAATTGTGTAAAATAAAAATCATAGACAAATGCACGCCAAAATAATTTTGCATATGGCAACACATAATTTAAATTTCATTTGACAGCAAGCAGATCAAAGCAGATGTTTCGAAACATGCCATCAACAATGCTGTTTTACTGAAGATTTCCACAAGAAGATGAAAGGAGACTAGTGGGCCGCATTACGCAACTAATTTAATCCTTTGTTCCCACCTAAATGCGTACTGTCCAACAGATTTTCGAAGTAGATTCGAGAATACGATGAAAAGCGCCAGGAAGGTTAGTTATTGACGAAATTAAATGTTATCTTACCTATTTAGTGTTTGCAAGAACAATATGTTTTTATTTGATCTGTATTGTATTTCTTTAGTTTTTCTGTTTATAACCTTTTCTTTGTTTGCAGGTAATAAGAAAAGTGAATCCAGAGCCTACGACTGATATGCAGAATAAATTATATGTGGTTCAGTTAGATATTTTCAAAACCCAACTATCTAAAGAATCGGCAGGAAATTCACGAAGTTGTTTTGGAAAGGCATAATGCCAAAAGAGATCTGGCTTAATTTTATTACAAGTTGTATTTTTTATTAAAATATTCATTTTCCTGTTAATAGGTAGGTATATAAAATACAATAAAATAAAAGAATTTCATACACCGAATATATTGTTTTATTACTATTATTCCGCGGACGTCCTCTGCTTCTGCTGCTTTCGACAAACAATTTTCCTTGCCATCCTTTCTTTGCTCATCTGTTCCACATGACCAAACCAGTGGCCATGTCACTGGCTCTGCATACTGAGAATTCCGAGTTCGATTCCCGGTGAGGTCGCAATACATCTTTTTGATTTCTTTAAAATCTAGGTGTTCTTGTCAGACCGCAATTAAAATTGGGCCTTCAGGCCCATTGTAGCATTAAAAATTGCTGTACATTTGGTTTGAGGGCATAGTCCCGGTCTCCTACAATATAGCAATTACCAAATCTGGTACCTAGTACCGTTTGTCGTAACTTGATATTTTGTTTGGACATAATGACAAATATATTTCTGATTTTTATAGTGCTCTTCGGCTGACTAAAATGTGGCCTGTGATCAGCCATTGCTCTGGTAATGGCTGACACTATCCGCAGTCCAAGAAGCAGTGTTCCAGATAAATCACCTACGCACCTTTCATGGATATAAATGTAAAATTATCAAAACCCGAGTGAAATAGAAACCTTGAAAAAAAATATTGTCGACAATGCCCTGCGGTAAAATTCATTTAGAGTTGCGGAAAAATCAATTTCTTCTGACAAAAAAGTATTGTTCGAGATCTAAGTAAATTACTTCTCCTGTTAAGGATATACTGTAGGATCAGTCGATCGTCAGAAAAGCCTGTGTCACCCTACATAATATTGTACATTTCGACACTTTGTATGTAAAATGTCGAAAAATTAATAAAAAAATATTTTATTGACAGATGTCAATTACATTGCGCAGTGCGCATGTGCGACTCTGACCGAGAGTTTAATCTAAAATTTCCGCTCAGAATTCTCTGACAGATTTCGCTTAATCCGATTTGAAACAACCCGTTTTTGAAAAAAGTACTCAAAATTTCAGTTTAAACTCTACGCTTACTTTGATCGAATTTGAAACAACCGGGCCTAAGGGGTGAGATTTATTTATAAAATAACCTTTGTAAATTTGGCATAGGTAGATTGTTTTGTCTATTTTTGTGAGTGATGGTACATTAAATTCATGAAATATATTTACAGTAGGATAAGGTAAGGTAGGATAGGTAAATATTTTTATTTTTTAAATATGTCGGTGTACGTTTTGAAAGAATATTTGGGGGGCGTTCAACTACCATATGAAAGTCCCAAGGATTCTCCTCCTTCCATCGAAAAAGTAGTTGGTTTGCCAAAAAAATGTTGCGAGCTTAGTTATCTCAGCGCTGTCACTTGGCTACTTTAGCTGTCACGAGGCGTAATGGATTTCAACTGATGGGAGGAAGCTTTTTACGAGAGGGGTTTACGAATGGATGTTTGTCATTGGTCTTGTTTAATTCTCGCTTAAATGTGTCTATCTGCAATAATATTCGTAGCATCCAGTGCTCGTACGTGAACTGAAAACTACATCGTCTAATCATCGTCGAAGCCTTTTATTATATTTAAAGAGTTCAGAGACAGAACTGCCCCTAGACGAAATTGAAATTAATATATTTGTAAATAATGCTCATTAAATTGAGTGAAGAACATTAACTATGTTACTTCTACGCGAGTTTTATAACAATTTTATATTATATTACTTGAGTTTCGAAAGTAATCTCAGATAAGCGATCTCAAATCTTTTTATTTTCAATATTTCTTTCTTATTCAATATATCTTCTGTAAAACGTTGGAATATTATAAACGTAACTTATATCGAATATTAAAAAATTATTTGCTTTAATGATAAAAACCTTTCAAAAAAATATTATTCAAATTTCTACTAGGTTTTTGTTTTTTTAATTTCTTTATTAAAATTTCCCCAAAAACAATGTATGTAGCGGGCATGTCGCCATTGCCAGTTTTAAAAAATAACGAAATCTTATGAAAGAATAGCTAGTTGTATACAGATTTCAAAATACATTAAGTTATTATTTAATGCTAGCCGCATACCCGTAAAAAAATCACGGGACCTAATAATTGTAGGATATTGAAGCTGAAAATTCACCTAAAACTAAATATAATATAATAATAGCCGAGTAGCTTGTTGGTCTTGTGGTTAGGACACTCGCCTCGTGATCCAAAGATCGCGGGTTCGAATCTCAGCCCAGACTAGCAAGTTAGTCCTATTTTCATAGCACAAGCGTTTAGCTTAGTTTGAAAATAGTAAAAATATTCATGTGACACGTATTCCGTGTTCGCATCTCTATTTTAAAAAATAATAATAATAATAATACAAAAATGTCAAGACCGTGTAATTTTGACCTTTGGCTATTGCTTGAGCCACGCGCTGATTGCGTGTCACAGTTTTATTATCTATAGCTTAATTCCAGCAAGTTTTACGGACATTTTACAGATTTATGGACCGATAGACAGACGGACAGACAAACAAATGATTTACTAGCTGTAATCCGATAAAAATGACGGTAATTTTACATGCCGGTTCTTAAAGAGTAAGTATTTATCTACTTATATATAGCCGACACCCATAATAACGACTTTTATCAAAATAATATTTAAACACTTTTTTATATTTCCCTGCAGTTAATGGCACCTACTATTTTAAACCCTAAGAATGCGGCAATTGTGCGTGCATAAAACTAATGCGATAACATAATTAAATAATTGATATTATAAATAAAATATATATCAAAATAAAATCAAAAATAAAATGACAGAATATTAAAATCAAAAACCCTGTATATTAAAATCAGAATATTTTGATTATAATTGTGAAGGAAATATTAAGAGGCATTTATTATCTTTTACATCCGCCGGAGGCGCCCGAGTCCAACCGAAGTCTGATTTGAAAGAAAAATGATATTTTTAACAGACTAAACGATTTAATTAATTCGAATTCTTGAGTATGAGGTATAATTTTTTGAATATTTTTATATTAATGACAGTGAAATTTTCTTAGTACGCGAGTAAAATTTAATTAAAATAATCGATGTTTTAATGGTTTTATGAAAACTTGGTTTTTATGGGTTACTTTTTTAAAATACATGTTTATAAATACGCAGACCCACTCGGAGCGGGCCCTGGAGGACGCCTGGCTGGACATCCAGCCCTCGCCGCTGTTCGCTCCCGACGGGGACTCCTTCCTGCTGCTGGCCGAGATCCGCGAGGGCGGCGCGGACCGGTTCACGCACATCAAGCACGTCACCATCACGCAGCAGCGCATGGCCGTCATCAGCCACGGCCGCTACGAGGTCAGCAAGATCCTGGCCTGGGACACCTTCAACCACCTCGTCTACTATCTCGGTGAGTCGATCCATCTCTCGACACTTTAGGTAGCTATCAACAGGTATCGTGTCTGTATTTCATGTTATTGTCGATGTTTTCTCAAGAAAGTTTTTGTTTGTCACCAAGCAAAAAACAATTAATGAGCGTGGGGCCACGTAGGACCTGTGCAACAGAGAAGGACAGGGGCCAGAGTGCCACGTCGGATATATGCGACAGGCACAAAATTAATTATTTCTCGACGGCCGCGTATCGAATTTGAAAAACGTGATTTTTTCCCAGTAGAGAAATCCCGTGGTGATCTGTCGTTCCATTTTCAACTCAAAAACATCATCGATTATATTTTAAATCAACAATCAAAACTGAAGTTTTTCTGCTGTCAAAATCGTATAGGAAAGATGTAGATGGCGCGCGGCACGCGTGTTGTGCAATCGAAATTCAAATATTCCGTGATTCGAGGTCACGCACACAAAGTGCGCGGGAAAAACGATTTATTTTTTTCGATTTTCGATTTATTTGTACACGTATACACAAATATATACAATATGTTTTGCGATATTTATCAATTTTTATTGGATTATTATTCAGTTGAATATTAAGAGGTATTTATTAACAAAAATACACGCAATTATGTTGCGTTTATTTGAAATATGTGTGTGTGAAAGTGTATCATATTTATGTGTTTTGAGTGCGATGTCCCGTTGTGTGCCGTGCCTTGCAACAAAATATACCACACAGAAGAAGATTATAGGTAGGCATCAAATAAAAATAGTAGTGTTGTCTCTAATAAACAAATAAAAATAAATTATTAATGCGCTGGCAACATTATCGGAATTGAAATTTTTTTTTTTTACTTAATCGATAAAAAATATCAGTGTATTACGACAATTACGATAAAATTATATGAATGTGTGTTTTTTTTAATATACGCATGTTTTCATGGTTTTTTCGTAAAAAGAAAAATTACAAAAAATTCAGAAAATCGCGGGCGGCTATTGTGGCCGCTTCGCGGCCAATTGTGTTTGCTGTGCAGCAAACACAATTGTTTACCTATGCCTACGTCAGCCGCTTCGCGGCCAATTGTATCTGGCAAATTTCCATTTTTGCTATTGTGGCTGCTTCGCGGTCAATGATGGCCGACCCGCGGCCAGCGACGGCCGCTGCGCGGCCAATTGTATCTAACAAATTTCCATTTTTGCTATTGTGGCCGCGATTTACCTATACCTACGTCAGCCGCTTCACGGCCAATTGTATCTGGAAAATTTCCACTTTTAATTACGGGTAGTTTAGATATAATTAAGACAAAGTATTTATTCAGTATTTCTAACCGATTAATAAGTCAGAGCGGAATAAACCACAGTTCGATAGGTAGGTACCTACTCTCTTCTCTTCTCGCAGTGTTGATTACTTTTATACAACATTATAAAAAAAAAACAAAAATTTAATTAAAATTTCAACAAATAAAATATTCTCGACCGTAAAAAAAAATCGATTCTGCCAGGATTCGAAACTGGAATCCTCTGATCCGTAGTCAGACGCGTTATCCGCTGCGCCACATGACCCAATGGGTACCGTGGCAAAATTATTGTGTACAAATAGAAATCATCATACGGAGACAGAAACGACATTGGTTAGGGTAATTATAATATAGATTATAAAAAACCAAAAATGTAATTAAAATTTCAACGAATAAAATATTCTCGACCGTAAAAAAAATTCGATTCTGCCAGGATTCGATACTGGATCCTCTGATCCGTAGTCAGACGCGTTATCCGCTGCGCCACACAACCCAATGGGAACCGTGGCAAAATTATTGTATACAAATAGAAATCATCATCCAAATGCAGAAACGTACGACATTGGTTGGAGTAATTATAATATAGATTATCAACATCATTAAACTTCTCCATTGGATTTACCACACCATAGTATAATAGTACAGTCTTTTATGTCTTACACACAGTTTTGATGTACTGAATCCCGTTTTAGGTACTGCGGAGAAGAAGCCCGGGCAACAGCACTTGTACATGGTGAGAGACCCGGTCAACGAGGACCCTCGACGCTCGGAGCCGCTGTGCGTGACCTGCGACCTCCAGCAGAGCGACCGCCTGCACTACTCCAACTGCACCAACTTCGACGCTCTCGTGTCCCCGCAGGCTGCGGGCCACGGCTGCAAGCACTATGTTCTCAGGTTGGTAAAAGGAAATTGCGCAATGTTATATCTAGATAAACCTAAACAAACCTTCTTCTGCTATTTTCACTTCCTAATTGAGGCATATTGTCACCTAAAGTCTCTTACATTGGACAACAACGATAATTCTATATCTCTCCATCATTATCATTATTTTATGTTACTCCCACAAGAATTGCCATAGCTTTCTGTCATTTTACTTACTTACTTACTTACTTACCATTACGCCGTTTCCCCGCGGGGGTAGGCAGAGAGGATAGAGCGCCATACTCTTCTGTCCTGACATACAACTTTCGCTTCGTCTACATTCACACATCTTCGCATGCAAGCTCGACGGTTGTTCAGACTTCTAACAGGATCATCTTCCAGTATCTGGTTAATCTGGTCATGCCACGTCTTCCGTGGTCGGCCTCTCTTTCTGGCGCCATCAACACTTGCATCCATTTTCATTTACCTATTGTCCACCACTCGTCAGATGTCGTCACTCCATCGAGCTTGAAGATAGCCATCACATCTTCTACCAGTGCGAAGCCTCCACATCCTGGACGCGCCTTCCTCCCATCCATCTTCGACAAATATATCAATCCTCTTAAACCGATATAATAGATTACGAATCTCTGATGAATTTGCACAAAAGGAGTTTGGAGATATTCCAAGTGTAGCCATTGCTCTATGCACAAATTATCATTTGTATTTGTATGACATTGAAGGTAAGGGTCTACATGTCGTCTCCGTAAGAATGGAAACACGCATAAGTTTTTATTCTTTACAGATTGGGGATTCTTTAGCTTTGAGGGTTTTAACTTTAGATTTTACTTTTCAAATACTGCCCAACCCAAATGAATACGACGTCTTCATTAGTCCTCTCTGTATCAATAGTGTTGCATGATATCCTTTTTGGTTCTTGCTTAATTGCCATAATCTTAATCTTATTACAATTCATTACACATAATCCAGCACTGTTATAGAAAGCTGCAGGCCACGACTGCAAGCATTACGTCCTCAGGTGAAAGGATATTAAATTATAATATTATTTTTTATGTTTTCCGACATCGTTTATGTGTAACAGGTAGGTACAGTTGCCGGCAAACTTCATGAAATTCTTTGGCTAAGTGGGGTAATGCGCAAAAGACGAAATTTGGGTCTCGTTGGTAGAAAGGTAGATGCGCAAACGTCCCTCCACTACACCGTAGAATTTCAAGATGTTTGCCGGCTACTGTATACCTCCGTAACACCCCAAGGCAAAATACGGGGTGTACCTATGCATATAGTTTCTATGAAGAATGTCAAGGCATATGTCAAATCTCAATATTTATATCGTTATGGAGAAAAAAATTACTTAAATTTAATGTTTTGACTCCAAATAGCTCCCATACCATAAGCGGTCAACTACGATTAGCCGCAGATGATGCTAAGGCACGTAGGGCACATGATACCACGTCACTGTTTCTTGGCGTCAGAGGAAAGGAGAAATCATAAGAGTACCGTTGGAGCGGTCTAAGATAAGTGAAGCATGGGATACGAGTTACTGACATCCCCCAGTGATCATTAGGTACTGCTCCGTCGGATGTGTTCAGCTGGTCTGGCAAGTGAGATCGGAACCGTGTTCTGATCACTACACATTTAATCGAAATATCTCTCGAATGAACAAATGTTTTAAATGTTGCAGATGCGAGGGTCCCGGCCTACCCCTGGGCGGGCTGCATGCTGCGCCGTCGCACCGCCTGTCGCGCGTGCTGTGGAGCGCGCGTGCCCGGCCCGGCGGGCGGATCCGCGAGCTGGCGCTGCCCACGCGGCGCGCGCTGGAGGTTCCGCTGCCCGGAGGCTGCCGCGCGCAGGTGCTCATGCTGCTGCCGCCCAGCTGGAGGGAGGAGCTGCGGGATGCTGCCTTCCCGGTGCTGGTCCAAGTGTAAGATTTTACTCATTATATTGTACCACCTTTATTATAATTGTGTTCTATAACGCCACTCTGGGACAGGCGTAGCCTAGTAAAGTGGAATAATCCACAAATTAAACAAAACAAAAAAGATGTGTAATTTATCTTATGTTTTATTGTTAAATTAATATATTAAGTACCTTTATTTGTAAACAAGGATGTTTTTAAATAAATAAATAAATATTACCTGTTTGTGATCCTTTGTCTGGATCTGAAGAGATAATTCTCTTTGGTCACACTAGTCACAAATGATGAACAGTTTGTTTCTTTATTCAAATTTGAAGAAATACACTTTTCTTAGGTCACACTGTATGATAGTTTTCGTTCCAAAGCGTTATTGATTCTGACACATATAAACTCTGCGGACGCTAGATGGCACCCTCCTACAATTACATAGATTATTCGCTAGATGGTATTCTAACACTGACTTTAGTAACTAGAAATAATGTCCCTTTATATCTGTCATTTATTGAAGAGACAAAATATTAAGCTGTCATACTTTTTGCCATTTCTGAAAACATGTTTGTAATATAATAAGTTACAAGAATTTGGAAATTCAACTTCAATTTCCCAAACTCACATGAAATAAATAAAATGCAATCTTATTTTTAGCAGTAATTAAATTTTGTTAACAGTCATAGTATTGTACCTATATTGCAGGTCTTATATTTCCTGTAAGACTCAGGTACCTGCGTCCCAAAAGGAGATCAGGCTTGGACTTGAATAGAATGTAACATACCTATTCCTGTTCTAGCATACTACTTTGCTTCTTTATCCAGTATGTATATTCTATTGATGATTCAGTAAATATTCATTCAAGAACTTTATTACAAACAACTTCTTCTTCTGCTATTTTCGCTTCCTCCTGGGGTATATTGTCAAGACAAGACTCTTACATTGAATAATAACAGTTTTATATCTCTCCATCATTATATCACTCCACTACAAATGATATTTGTGCATCGTTCTATGTACAAATTATCATTTGTATTTGTATGACATTGAAGGTAAATGTCTACATCTCGTCTCCGCAAGTTCTGGAAACACGCATTAGTTGTTAGTCTTTATAGATTGTGGATCTTTTGCTTTGAGGGATTTACCTTTAACTTTTTCTTTCCAAATATTGCCCAACCCAAATGGATACGACGACTTTACTTTGTTCTCTGTGTGTCAATGATGTTACATGATATATTTTTTGGTTCTTGCTTAATTTCCATAATTTTAATCACATCCCAATTCATTTTTCATAATCCAGCATCGGACGCCATATAGTGAGCACGACATAGTATTTGTAGCTATTGTTATAGCTACATATATCATTACACACAAACACTACAGCGTCAACATTTTATTTTTATGTTATAGCAATGGGCGGCCTGGAAGCGCTCAGGTTTCGGAGCGCTTCACCGTAGACTGGGGTGCCTACATGTCTTCACACAATGACGTGGTGTATGTCCAGCTGGACGTAAGAGGGGCCGCGGGACAGGGCCGCAGAGCACTCAATAAGAGAATAGGCGGTGTGGAGGTCAATGATCAGATTACAGTCATCAGGTAGGCACTATGCTCACAAATCACAAATTATAAGGTGCATGGGCCGAATTAAATTTTAATTGTTTTATGTACTGCAAGGTGTAGAAAACTTAATTATTTATTTTTAATTATTATATTTTATAGATCACATTTTATAGATTACATCAACAATATTAAGACTTACATAGATATTTTACAATACATATATTACAATAAAAATATCACATTCAGATTTGATTATCATTTTAGTAGCGTAGTAAAAATTCTCCAAATATTAAAGTGGTGTATTTAAAATGGAATACAGTTACACAGGGCATCTCGTAGCTAGTAGCAAAAACTTTGGGGATGTTTTAATCATTCCATTTTAAAAAGAGAATATTCTTTACACTTGGGGTGAAATGTCAGGTTAAAGAGATAAGCGACATCCAAGTATGCATTTGTTTTCAATATTTTGAAAGCTTCAATTATTTTATGTATTTGAATTGTATCAAAGCGAATAAATTTTTAAAATTCAATATAAATTACTTGTATGATAGTCTAATATTTTACAAAAGATATGTCAGAAATATTGAAAAAATCCAAACTTCAATGTAAAGAATATTTAATAATGAATGAATAAAAAAACTCCCCTGTATTTATATATAAAAATGAAGTATATCAATGCATATCTGAATATATTGCGTTATAATATATATAAACTATAAACCATGTAAATAAAAATATGTACAAGAAATAAAATAAATAAATCGGAAAGCACAATATGTACATATGAAAGAAGGATAATCGTAAATATAGAAATAATTGTATGGATAAAAAATATTATTGCAAAATATATAGCACATATTTATACAAACATAGCTTCAAGAAAAATTGTTATCAAAAGTTTGTAGCATGAATTAACTTTATAAGTCTATACAGTTGCCGACAAACTTCTTGAAATTTTTTGGCGTAGTGGGGGAATGCGCAGAAGACAAAATTTGGGTCTCTTTGGTGTAATGGTACATGCGTAAACTTCCCCCCACTACGCCGTAAAATTTCAAGATGTTTGCCGGCTACAGTACATTTGTGAAATCAGATTCTACTTCACCTCCATCTGACCACCAGCAATATTACATACTATAATCTGAAATCAGATTATAGTGAATATTGCTATGGTTTCAGACTGGTGGTGGTCAGAATATTTTAAGTTTGTCTTGAGACTTTTTAACTTGTTTTTCAGTTTAATTAACTAGATATCTGCTTAAACCTACTCTTTCTTATTTAAAAAGACTTGATGTTGAAGTTGATGGAGCATGGTTAATAATCCATAATTAATATCTTACAAGGGATTCCGATATCTTCCTCGAAAAATCTTCATTACGCATCATAATTTAATTAGCTATTAATGGCACAACGGTAATTTTTATTTTTTTAGATATCTCCTGGACACCCAGAAGTTCTTGGATGAGACACGGGTTGGAGTGTGGGGGTGGGGCTATGGGGGTTACGTTACTGCCATGTTGCTGGGGTCGCAGCAGAACATCTTCAAATGTGGGATAGCTGTGTCACCCATCACTGACTGGCTCTACTATAGTAAGTATATTCCTACATGGGGTTAAAATCATTCATTTTAAAAATTAACAACTTTTGTATAAACCACATATATTGTTTTGAGTTGGTTTCGATATCTTCATCAGAACAGATGCACAATAATTGTAAAGCTACTGATACACATGCATATTAGTGGCACGTGAGCGTGCGCAGTATTGACCTTCTTTAGACCTTGCTAATTAGTGGCATGTGTGTACGCACATTGCTAGTAATGAGCATGCCACTGTCATTCACCATGAGAAGGGGTATCTTTGGAGCATGTGTGAAAAGACTTGCTTATTATGAGCATGCTTATGTCATTCGCGGGCTTCGCGGCTAGTATTATCAATGCGATCTTCTCAGTCTGCGATAGATGAAACAAATATGGCGTGTTGGGGAGATGATAAAACATTACTTTTCGTGACTTATTATAAGAATCACGAATGTCTGTGGAATACTCGGTCACCGTTGTGTAAAAATAATATAGCGAGAAATAATGTTTATGAAACTTTATTAAAAGGCATGAATGATTCAAATCTTACAATAAAAATTATAAAAACTAAAATCAAAAATGTGCGGATGGAAACTCGGGAACTGTTTGAACAAGAGCGTCTCTATTCTATGACAAGAGCATGCCACTAATAAGCATGTGTGTTTGATTGTTAGCTTTGAGCATGCTTATTTATGAGCATGCCACTAAAAAGCATGTGTATCTGTACCTTTACTCTCGAGCGGGGCGTTGCCATTATTGGTAGGGTGTAGATTAATACGGAGACATTGAAATGGAGAGTAGATATAATTTTGTAGTGGATTTAAGATGGTAATTTTGCTTGTTGACAAGCCCATTGAAGTGAAAATTAACTTCGTCCGAAAAAATAATGTTGTTCAAAATCTGAAAGCGCTCCAACATTGTTTTGACAACACTGCACAGCTTATGGCCATCTGGTTGCAATTCCTGCACTAATTGATGTTTACAGGGGTACTATTTTATATATTTTGCCAAAATATGCCGTTAAGAGTTTTCTTGATATGATAAGCTAAGCCTATCTTTCGAGATGAAAATCCGGGATCACCTTGCTGTTTCTTTTGTTCGTACCGACCTTGTGCATCCGGCAGGCTTCTGATTGAGTGTGCAACCTATAGCCTCGAACTTTCTGACCCGCGACCTAATGACATTATATTCACTAGGATACTAATTTAGGTCTTATAATTTTAACTCAGGGCAAAATAAACACCGCACAATAATGTGCAAATCGCCATTTTGGTAATAATTTTGCACACAGAATGCACGCTCCTTACCCATGAAATGCTCCATCATGACCGAATTTCCAAGATTCGAGCTACTAATTTCCACTACACGAGTAGCGCTCCCATGTGCCGTTTATACGCAAGAGTGTTTTTAAAATCATACATCTTTCGGGCCCACCCTATATTATATTAATGATTAATTTAACCTCTTCGGGCCCACGTCATCATATATGATATGTACTCGGAGTTTATGTCGAAAATATATTTAGGTACTGGTTATGTTGTCTAACACAAGCTCAGCGTTTTGGTTAATTAAGAAACACTTTTACCGATGGCGCACATTTTGATCTCAACAAACAAATATTAACTGAGCTATACACAAGTGAACGGTATATATCCGAGAATCATATATCCTTTTAGAGGTAAAACTCACTAAGTGACATTGGAGTAGTTTTGAGATCATGAGGTTTGAACATTCATCATGTGATATTAAGCTACTGGTACACATGCTTATTAGTGGCACGTGAGCATGCGCAGTATCAAGCTTCTTTAGGCCTTGCTTATTAGTGGCATGTCTGCACGCACATTGCTAGTTTTGAGCATGCCACTTAGTGGCATGCTCCAATATCAACCACCGGTTAATTTATGAGCATGCCACTAAGTGGCATGCCACTAATAAGCATGTGTATCTGTACCTTTAAAATTATTGAAAATGTTCAAATTAAGAATTTTAGCAGTAGATAGCTATAAATAAACACGGAATATTCACTTACTGATTTTTACCTGAAATAGGTGGAAAAGATATGATGTTTGTATTCATAACTCATTTTGGCCATATTGCGGTTAGTGAGTTTTATCCCTAAATGGACTAAATATGATTCCGTGGGCCTAAAGGGGATAAGTAATAATCATAAAATACATATTCATATTTATCCAACTTAAAGGTCTACATGTACGCTGAGTTTGCAGCACTGGGATGCGCATTTTTATCTTAAACGTTAAAGGAAAGGTTAAAATAAAATATGATAAGACGGGCTGCCAACAAATCAATGTAGGGCCGAGGTCTTTACATCCCCGCCCTTGTGTATTACTAAGAACACTAATAGAATTGTACAACTAATATGGCTATTCTATAGCTAATTGATTGAAAACTAACTCTTCTCTTAGACTCGGCATTTACGGAGCGAGTCCTCGGCCTCCCCAGCGAGAACTACAAAGGATATGTGGAGGCTGACGCTACCCAGCGGGCGCGCAATGTGCCCTCTCACTCATTATACCTCGTGCATGGTCTGGCCGATCTTACAGCTCCTCTCCAGCATGGGGTGGGGCTGGCGAGGGCGCTCGCTGATGCTGGGGTCATCTTTAGGTATCAGGTGAGTGGATGTCATAAGACAACTTCATCTCAAAAATCTCTGGAAAATTCAAATAATAAAATTGGTACATAAAATTTCTACACATTTTTTTTTTTAAATTATTATTATCTGTTAATCTATTAATTAAATAGATTAGTATTCACTCATTTTAAATTAATATTATGATTATACAGCGATATCGCCTTATTACAATCACAGTTGGTTCTGATATTTTTGCTAACAATAACCAGATGTACAGAGGATTAAAAAATTTAATTATGTATTGTACTTTGTTTATTATGCATAATTATGACATTTGTACAATTGAGATTTATCCAAAATTACTTACTTTACACAATGTTTCTTAAAAATATCTTTTTTCAAAACAATATTAAATTAATTTCATCATGTGAATACTATTGTATGTTTGTGTTTGAATATAACCCCTGAATACATTTCTCAAAATTATAGCAGGTTCTTTAAAGATGTTCCACAAATAATTCACAATCTGGACTTTAATACAATTCTTAATATTCATAATAATAATAAATAATTCACAATCTGGACTATAATACAATTCTTAAAATCATAGTGCTTTAAAGATGTTCTACAAATAATTCACATTCTGGGCTTTAATTCTGCTGTTTGTTAAGAATTCACATTTTTTGTATCCAATTGTATTTATGAGAATTTATAAAAATAGTCCATTGACAGTGATTTTTACGTTAACAAAAAAAAATTTTCATCATAGGTATTATAGTATTCAAATATATAAAAAATATTGAGTAGCCCAGTCATTTCAAATATAAATACGATAAAAACTTGGATAAATAACTCTGATCATGCAAAGTATGGTAACTCCATGCAACAGAAACATTGCCAAAGCTATGTATGCTTTGAACAATTATCTATATCTTAAATATTTAATGGAATATGACTGATCAATTTTGATTTGTCCATTTGCCTATTAAAACTTTGTTCAATAATTAATATTTTGATAATACATTGCTCGTCAAACAATTGCTCGCCGGGAAAGTTGCTAGCAAATTGCTTGACTGGATTTTTTAATACTTTTTAACATGAACATAGATAAATAGATTAAGAAACACGTTTATTGAAAAACATGTACATATATTTTCAATTATTATTTAGGTACTGTTGAAATAAAGTAGACATTTGTCAGCCATTAAAAAGAATAAGAAGCTTCCATCTATTGTCAACGTGTGGCGCTTTACACTTTTCCTTCTTGTGCATTTGCGACATCTGTGCTAAGATATTCTGTTAAATTGTAATCCGTTACTTTTATAATAAATCAGGCAGTATTCAGTAATATAGTTTAATTTCAAAAGGTTATGGGCCCAGCACGCTTCTGCTGCGCAAAAAAAATGAAAAAGAAAAGAAAAAATGCAGAAAAGTGTAAAGTGCCACACGTTGACAATAGATGGAAGCTTCTTATTATTTTTAATTAAGGCTGACAAATGTCTACTTTATTTCAACATCTTCCCTTAGACATATGTAATCCCATCTTAGAAGAACAGAAATCAAACAATTGTTATCAACTTAATAAAGGTTAGGTTAGGTTATCTGGTGGCGAGCATTACATAGTTGGTGAGCAACTTTCCTGGCGAGCAATTATGTAGGGAGTAACTCTGGGTGAGCAGTTGTTGGAGCAATTTTTCGGAAGTCTTTAAACACATATTAAATAAACTTTTTGAAAATACAAAAACTAAAGTATTATCATCCTTATAAACATTGTAAACATTTGTTGATTGTAATATTATTGCACAGAATATTACTGAGGCCAGCATTAAAATTTTGCATACATACACAGTATGTAACATGTCCCTAAACTATATTATTTTTAATTATTATAGTAAATATTATTAAAAAAATTATATATCAAAGGATAGAAAATAACACTTAATTCATTATAACAATTATATTATTTTGTAGAGTTACGCTGATGAGGACCACCTTCTAGTTGGAGTCCTGGAACATGTTTACCGTTCCATGGAGGACTATCTCAGGGAGTGTCTTAGCCTTGATCCTGACGATACAAAGCCTGCGCCGCCGGACAGATAAACACCCCACACTTGGCTAGGAATCGATCCTAACCAATCATCCCTCAAACAGCAAACTTCATACAATCAAAAGTGGTGCAGACGTCAAGGTGTTCAATTATCATGCGTGTTTTCGTATTAGTGCTTTTTTTGTGAAAATCGTGCGATTAGTGGGTTGAAGACATGTCAAACGATATTAATTATAGTACGTGTACAATATGTGAACGATCAGGAGTACATCGCGAATAGAACGTGTAGATATAATTTGTACGTCGTGTTAATTTCTTAATTTTGTTATTTATTAAGAATATGGATATTTAAGGTTGTTAAAAAGTTGTTTTATAACAGTTTATAAATCACGCAAGTCTTTCATCCGTCAAATTACTATTGAAATAAATTGTTGAATAATTATGTAACTTCTAGTGCGAAAGCCTCATTTTTTCTTCTTTATAGAGTATTTATAGTGAGTATAATATTATCTACTTCAATTCTTATGGTATTTTGCATCGCTATTTTATGTTCTCTGTTTCAATATTTATGAAATCATGAAACTAGCTTTTTCTAAACAAAACATGTATTATAAGATTTGTGTTTTAGCCATATGTACTAACATTTCTACTACGCAGAGTGCTTGTCTTGGCTTATACAAAAATCAAGGCTGAAAATGGAATCTGAGAGGTACGGTTTTCTACGTTGACTTTATTTACTTTGTTAAAAAAAAGTAACTATGTATTTGACAATTTCCTAATCAGTTAATATTTAAATTTTTTTAGCAAATCGCATCCTTATTTGCAAAAATGCTGTAATAATTGACTTAAGCATTTTCATAATAAATTACATTTATCTACTTACTCTTTTAACACAAAATAAATTAAATGTAAACTCTTTTGTCTTTGATAACAATTATATCAATTTTATACATCAGAGGCACGTTTTTCGAATATGAAAGTAAGTTTAAATGTAAGAATGATCTCGTTTCTAACGTGTTTAAATATAAATAAATATCTTCTAAAGTAAATATAAAATTACCTATTGATAACGAAAGAACAATGGCCTATACGTAGGTAAATAAATTTTTCTATCGTGTATATTAGTTAACTTCTTCAAAACGCTTCTTTATACATACAAATTTCTATGCTTCTTATAATATTTCGAGCTTATATCTAGGACTTCCTTTTGCATTGACAATTCAAAGCCCTCAAATAAAAATATTATATTATATCTAATTCTAATTCTAGTTTTCCAGTTACCTACAAATAGATAAACATTATAATAATATATATTATTATATTCACATCACTCAAATTAATAAATTCAAAAATTTTAAAAGTACAATTGGTCGCTTGACTGAAACATTTGTAATAAAATATTAATATTACTGTAAAATAAAAAATAAATACTAAATATTTTTTTAGAGAGAAATTGATTTCTGTTTTGATTTGTTCTCACCCCAATATAGGCATAGATATTTAATAATGTAGAGTGAGACAAAATGCATAGAATCATTGAAAACAGCAAATAACATATTGAGGTTAAAGAAATGATTCAATGAACGCAGCAAGAAAACATAACTGAAAACTTTTATGCATAGCATGAAGGTTTACCACATACATAAGTTGGAGACAAAATATAATCACACATTTGAGACATTATTCTCACATTGGAAAATATATCGCTAAACCTCAAAAGTCATCACTTGTAAACATTTATCAACTAAATATCAATGAATAATATGAATCATTTCTTCATCCTCCATACACTCAAAAAATGTTTCATGACTTAAAACAAATTAGTGAGACTTATATAAACATTTACATTACCAATTTACCTAAATATTTATTGTCACGAATTTGTAATGTGTTGCTAGAAGTTATATGAAATTGAAAATGATTCTGTCTTTGGCAAACACTTTTGATACGAGTATATATTTAAAGAACTTATAGAAATGAATGAGGAATTTGAGCTAACTTATAAAATATTAATAATTTTTAAGAATAATGATTTATTTTGCTACCTGCTGGATTTATTTTTCCAAAAACATCCAAACTATATGACCATCTGAATCACTTGACAATTTGAATGATTTTTCATAATTTAAAAATGTTATTGTGGAGGTAATTCATATAAAAATGATTAAAATGTTATTAGAAAACTTACATCATGAAAAGTCACCAGATTTTTGTTGACATACCTATCCCATGCCAGATTGCTAAATGGCCAGGCATATGAAATGCATGTCTTGTGCTTTAACAGGGTTTTTACAAAGAATATACCCTTCAATTGTTAAAATTCCTTCCAAGTGGCGAAAACTTTAACAAATTTGAAAACAAATAAATCAAAAGTCATATCTTAAGATTGACAACAGTCTTGATATAAATAATAATAAATAAAAAATAAATTATTTTCCTCATATCTAGACATCTTAGTTGTCTGATTTCATTTCACTACACAAACTGCTTGCCTCTTTGCAATGTGTAGTAAGGCTCTGATAGTTTGTTAGACTCGGTCTCTTTTTGTCATTTTGTTGGAGATTGACTACTTCCTATTCTTCTTTGTGCATCATGTGCTCAGTGATCACTAATTTCTACAAACTATCTCCAATTGAGCAATTTATCTCGAGTATTCAAAAGTTTGTTTCCTGCATGTAGTTAAAAGTTTCAGCACGGAGTTCCCGGTGAATGGAAATATTTTAATGTCTTGCGATTCATGGTATGTGCAGTGTACAGTGCCAAACCATATTTCGAAGTTGTCGAGCATGTTACTTTTATTACTTCTCAGGGTGTAGATTTCAACTCGGACTGTTTACAAAACACCAGAGTCAGACTTTATATTTGTTTAGATAAAATAGTTTTTACTAAAGTTTCATCAGTTTCGACAACAATCACATAAGTTAGGCAGATATTTAAAAAATGATACTTGTGTGGTAAAATTACTATACTGCTTTTAAATTCTTATGGTTTGGAATAAATTTTCTTAAAAATATACAAGATGGCGCCAACTCTAAAATATATAAAATAATCTCTAGTAATAAATTATTGCGTAAAAATAATAATATACCTACAATGAAAATAAGCATCCCACTGAAGAAGTAAATTAGCATTCCTGTTGTTTTTGTGCGTTGATACCATGATGAAGTCTTATTACTGACACTGAAATGTATGAAAAAATAATGGCAGTGGATGAATGAAAGCAGACTGAATGCATAGAAACACATGTAAAAAGAATGTTATGGAGGGATATGGATGACCGACTGGGAATTAATATGTAAAGAAAGACTTTAAACGCTGGGTATCTGAGGAAGCCTCTATGAATGAGTGTTCGGAAGTAGAAGAATTAAAAGATGTGCATCAAGATGGGAATATGTGAGTTTTCCAATATGTATTCTCGCTGTCAGTCCCACGGAAATACAGCGTGATGGTATTTGCAAATGCATCTCTTGCATTAGCCAGTATTAGCATTGGATGGTTTCTTTGCCTCAATTCTATTCATCTTAATTTTAATTAATTAAAAGAATTATTTTTTCATCAGCTTGGATTTGATACCATTGTGCTGTGAGTACACAGATATAATTTGATCAAAATTTCCTTAATTGACTTCTTTATAAAATGTTATAAGTACTTACCAAAATACTATTTTTTTGTTATTTATTATAAGTATGAAGCGAAAATATTATATTTATTAAAATATTATATTTATCTTCAACAGAAAGAGACCTAATTACAGAAGCGAAACACATCATAAAACACCTAAGCATGAGTAAATCATATAGATTAACTGTGACTTCACCGGGAATCGAACATGGAACCCTCTGTGTAAGAAGCCAGTGTCAATTGTACTTTAATTATGTTCAAGTATTTATATGATTTGAAGGGGGCGACATTTGTTATATATTATTTGATATATCTTTATGTGAACGCAAACATCAATATACATATTTATTTTATATTTCTTCTACCCATGTTAATATTTTTCTAATATCAAAAATATTAAAATCCTTATTACAAACCAATCAAAGAGATTTAACAACTGATTTATATTTTGTCTCAGGTTGGGGAACTTATTTTTGATTTTTTGTAAACCCACTCTTCAGTACAAACTACCTATTCAATCTTCCATCCATTGAAATAACTATAATTATATCTTCCATAGATGAAAAGCTTGGCAATAACCTTCTATCCCACGTGTGGATTAACTTAGAAAAATAGTTTCATATCTATAAACTGCTCAGAAGATATACCAAATGACAAAACGGTTCTAATGTTAACATCGTTTCGTTTGTAGAGATCTCTCAAGTCACAGTAGTCTCATTTCGCCATTTGAATAATAACTTCTAAACATCATTTGCAGTTTTCCATTCAGTGATTATATTAGCCATGCTTGCGTAGCTTCTGCGCCACCTCAACTACGGGATTGCCGTATCTTGTGACTTGAGTAATCTCTTCGACTATAATAACCTAATTATTTTATTAAACATAGCCATGGAATCACGGGTATTTCTATTATTTTATTGTTGGTCTCAACAAAATTAAAATAATCAATTCTAGTTGTTAAGTAGCTAATGATGGTGCCACGTCACCGAATCAAATGGTTGTTTAAAAAAATCAAAAGTTTTGCCTTGTTAGTGAGTGTTTAGTTCTGTAGTTATTGGATTTTGCTACTAAAATTACTAATTGTAAGATTGATTATTCAAATTATCGATTTGTAAGACAATGTAATAGAACACTCGAATGTATTTTATTTGTAAAAGTTTTTCATTATTTCACAATGTCTAGTCGACTCTATGTATGTATTATCAGGTTATGTGTGTGTGTGGTAGCAGGGGTGGATATTAATTATTATAGTTAGTTTACTTTCAAAACCCTTACCTAAAAGATACATTTAAAAAAAAATTTCAAACACAATGCAGGAAAACCTCCCTTAAAGAGAATTCAATTTGTATGAGTCAATTAACACGCGCTCAAGGATACAATTTCCCGCTTTAAGTGGCTGATTGATTAATGAATCAATGCGGTTATTTCTTGCTTTTCTCTCCAACAGCATGTGTATTCGATCAAAATAAATTTGGAAGACATGCTTTTAATATGGGGTAACAGTTTCACCGCGAGAAGGTAAAGAAGTGGCACCCAAATGATAATTGCAGAAAATACTGCGTACATCACGCATCAACACTTCGAACCCATGGCATAATTATGTTGAACATTCTTATTGTCAAACCGTTCTTTTCTTAATCAATGTTATCCTGATATAACATACATCCAACATAACCCTAATTTATCAAATTAGACATTTCGCTCCAATGCCTAATATCAAAGCTGAATTAGCCGACTAAAATGAAAAAAATTGTAATCGAAACATTTTTTCATATTAATATTGATGAATCTTGGAGCTACATAGGTACTTTTAATGTTCAAGCTTAATGGAAGATTAATAATTTTAATTGAAATAATGACCAAATCTCATCAAAAATTATGTATTTAATAATGTATGGTCATCCACTTAACGTAAATGTTGAAAGTTTCAGAGCTCTGGCTAGTCGGGAAATTGGTGAAAAAACATTTATAAGATTCTGCCACAACAATAAATAAACAAATAGACAAAGAGAGTTAATTAAAAGCATATAAAATGAAGATAAGAAATGTGAGCAAGAACAACCGCAAAAGATCTCAGACGAGCATTTAATCACGTTGAATTTGCAAAGGAAACTGTATGCAGACACGTGAATATGGAAAGTGACGCTGAAATTCAGACAATTACTACAAGAATTGAAAATAAAAAGAGAAAATAAAAAGTAAACCTCTGTTCAAACACTATTGCTGAAATATTTAAGAAAAAGTTCTTTATCATCTACGTAATTATATACGTTTTTATTCGGCAAACAAAAATTCATGCGTTGCTTTTTATTCTTGAATATTTTTATCCTTAAGCACGACTTATTTTGAAGGGTTTTTCTTCGAACAGTATCATGTAACATTCGAATTAATCCTATTTCACATGGTGCAAGTAAATTACGGGCTGAATTAAACAATTATTTTAAACAAAGTTTTCCTGTAGAGATCATTGAAGTATTAAATTCACCATTTAATTATTAATTTATAATGTGTGTTGGTTTATTATCACAAAACAAAAAAGATAACAGCGTATCAGGAAAATATGTAATACCTAACAATCAGACTGTAAATTCTAAAAAATTTAACTGGCCTACATCAATTCTTGTGTATAAGGACTTAGGCCCGGTTGTTTCAAGTTCGATCAAAGTAAGCGTTCTTTTAAAGCATAGATTTTTACGTTCTCCACCAATCAGACGATCGGTTTTCGTAAAAATCTATGCTTTAATCGACCGCTTACTTTGATCAAACTTGAAACAACCGGGCCTTAATAAACTAATAAGATTTTGCTGGAATTTCGCTGTGATCTTTTGTTGAGTTCAAAAATAATTCCGAGCTATTCACCCCTGACCGTTAATTAGAAGAATGTTTGTGACTTATCGGATAGATAAATAGATAGAAACCGGAGAAAGGTTTAACAAATTAGATAACAGAAATATTAGTGAAATAATTATATTTGCATTACACATTTTAATTTTTATACCTTTATTTCGAGGTGCTGAATTTTATTAAATTTATTTTTTTATTTTTTTAAATAATGAATAATTTTACAATATTTTCAAATCATAAAAGTGAAGGCCTGATGGGGCTTAAGAAATATCTATTATAAAACATATTCACTAATAAAAGTGATATGGAATTGGAAAAATATTTCCAGAACCTAATGATTCGGTCTAATGATATGAAGAAACGAAAACAATTTAGAAAAATGCTTTATCTAACTGGATTCTAAAATCGTTTTCATACAATGTATCATAAATTTAAGGATACAAATGTGCATTGTTAGGTGTCATACCATACTATTCGTATTTCCTCGTCTCTATTTACGGTGATATGTCCCTTGGAAAATATTACATCAGTAAGCAATTTCATCTTTAATATTTCGCTATGAAGAAATTGACAAAAACATGAAATGTGTTCATGTTTTCCCTTATATTATTTGATGGGGTGTTTATCAAAAATATCTAACGTTTATACATTGTAATTCTTACAATGTGTATTGAAACATGGTTAAAGCATCATTGAACGTACCCAGGCAATCATGAAATTTATGAGTTGGTATATCCAAATTAATACATGATTGCCATCAATCAGGTTACAAAATAATTTGAATAATGTTTTTTTTTTGTCATTTCGCTTCACATAATATGTGGCTTATTGATGGAAAAACCGCCACTATCCATGCAAAACTGCCACTATTCATATAGACTCCATATGAATAGTGGCAGTTTTGCATCTATACACCACATGTCATATTTAGATAGTATGATATTTTAGCAAATTCATATTAATAATCTATTGAACTTTAATTACTAAAAATATTATTTTATTAGATATGAATTTCATATGTTGAACTATCAAATGTAATATTATAGCCAAGTTGACAGTTAAAAGGTAACAAGTTTTTTGTATTCATAATTTGTACAAAAAAACTTCCAGTACATCCATTTGGAAATATAAAATAAACCAAAAAGAATTGTATATTTTTTATTACTCATAAATGCAAGATGGCTGCCACGTAGATACAAAAAATTCACACAGACGGCCAATACTTGTATAAAAATGAATTAAAACCTTTATTTTACAGTTATAAAAACACTGCAGACCTAACCCAACCTACTGAAGGCCTTCAAAGAAAGGCTTTATTTAGGTAATAGTTAGCCTAGGGACATGGAACTGTGTATGTTATAAATGACGATTGTTAATATTGATAATTTCTCCTGACAACAGTTCTGCGGTTACTGTGATGTCTAGTACCCAAGTGCTCAAGTGTTTAAGCAAAAATAAATTGCACACTGCATACTTATATCTACCTAAAATTATGGATATCATCCCCCAACATTATTTTAATACAAATGTGTGTATTAAAAATTTAAGCCTTTTCAACAATGTTTACTATGTACACAACGGCAGTGAGAAAGAACTATACTTTTTTAACAGAAATGATTATGTATTGCTACAATTTGTAATATTTTTAATTTTCCAAGTCTACAAAGGGCATCGCCCTTCAATATTGTGTTAGTATTTTCTATGTTTCTCATAAATTTGACAATATTTACATTACAATATGTATTTAGATGTTTATGTTCTGATAGAGCAGGCACAGAATTTTAAGTCATTGGATGGTTTAAAAAATATGCATCAATGTTAAGACTATTTGCAAGATTTTATAATTAACAATAATATAATAATTGCAGTACAACCTCTAAATTTCAAACTATGTATTTCATGCAAGTGTGTGTTCGTATTATTAGTCAATTATATATACTAGATATATCAAACAACTGTAATTCTATGATAAAGTTGAAGTTACCTTGAGTATCAGAATTAACACACATAGATTTGACAAAAATTAATTATGTTGATTTTTTAACATTTTAAAGTATTTTGACCATTTATTGTTAAAATGAGTATACTAGATTTCATATGGTGTCAACATCCTATGACAAAGTAGGTATGTTTTAAACAACAGTTACAAATATTTTCTAACGGTAGCTGTGACCTACTCAGGTTTTTGACTTATAATGACACTGATAAAGACAAATATGCTTAAAACAAAACAAAGAACATTTCAGAAGGTTTATTAATTCCTGTCAATTTATTTTTACCAGATTTCCTGTAATTTTTAAAAATACTTACTACCTTGTTGATGAATTATGCATGCATACCTATTGAATATGGATGTATATTATTTCAGTTTTTAATTATAGAAGTTGTACTGTGAATTTATAAATACATATACTTACTACATAATTGTTATGTCTAAAATTAAAAAGTAATGTAATTAAATATTGATCTGTGCCTTCTCTAGCTATTTTTTTTTTCTTTTCATTATAAACTCTAGAAAACATTTTATTTTTCATATATATACAGAATGTTGTGAAAATTTTGTGAATGGTGGTAGAATATATTGGGAAGGAATCAAAACACCAAAACAAATAATTAATGTATTTTAATTTATTAAGGATGTGCCATTGGCTTCGTTAGCATTACCTGTCAGTGTTAAGTGTTTTTGTTCTTGTAACATATTAGAAAGGTAAAAATTAAATTTAACACACCGCATACAAAATGTTTTCAATAAATTGTTATACAATCAGTATAACGGGATT
Organism: Agrypnia vestita; assembly: GCA_016648135.1. Taxonomy (NCBI): domain Eukaryota; kingdom Metazoa; phylum Arthropoda; class Insecta; order Trichoptera; family Phryganeidae; genus Agrypnia; species Agrypnia vestita. The sequence goes on from JADDOH010023369.1 coordinate 50,755, forward strand.
TTATTTATCAACCTCTATTTTTTTATTTTATTACATTTTTTTCAACGTAAAGTTTATCAACAGGTCGTTATTGATCCTGATTGATGATCCTAGGGTGACATTAAAGTATTAGAGTAACAAGGAGAGAGATATTATAGTAACACAATAGATTTCATTATTTGTGGAATCAGCTTTAACTTTGTAGAGTCTATATCAACACTTCCAATGCCACCATAAATGCTGTAAGACAAATCTCTTCCAAACCATAATTGCACGGCATCTCTATTATCTCCATCGCTTTATTCAATGAGTTGTAGCATTGTCTTCTATTGAGCCATGATTTTTTCAATTGAGTTCTGTCTCACCTATATTCAAAAATTAAATTGGCATACAATACATATTTCCTTTCTTCATTAGACACTTTTCTGCTGAAAATGCTCTCAGGTTTTCACGGCCGTTCAGAATTTTCTGTGTGTAGTTTTCTGGGATATTCTGCCGTGTATATCTGACCTCTGGCCGACGTTTCGGCCCTGATGATGGATCCATGCAATGGAATGATGGACCCTGCAATGGGATTCAAAATGTCGGCCAGAGAGGTCAGGTACACATGGCAGAATATCCCAGAAAACTACGCACAGAAAAAACTTTTCTGCTGATTCTACGACTGCACCAGTCGATTCGTCAATCATTTTAATCGTTTGTATGATGTGAGTGGGCGAGGAATATAGATAGCTTGCAAGTGCAATCACTCATTAGGACAATTCATATGTCAAACCCAGACAAGTGCCACGACAATTTTTTTTAAAGACTGCGATATAACAAATCCACACTTGCCATGAACGGGGATTACCTGTATTTATTATTTTTTCTACGTAAGTATATTATGTGCATATTTCAAATATTAGGTGTTTACCTTATCTACTTGATGTAGGTTATGGTAGGATGATAAGGTGAGGATAAAAAATAAATTTCCTGTGAAAGGGTGTCAAATTACAGAATTTTAAAGTTAGATGGAAGTTACATATACATATTTAAAAATCAATCTCATACTTGTACACTCAAAATGTTATGATTACGTAGTGCAAAATATGTACAGAAATTAACAAAAACTAAATGCATATGACAACTACAGTTGATTTTTTTAGTCATAGCACATTTTCAGCAGATAATCGGTACACAACATATACTTGGAGTGCCATGACCAAAAAATCGAACTGTATCTATTAGCTGTTTCTCTCTGATACTGATAGCTGAAGTGATGATACAACACCACATTTTTCTGTCCTGACGCAGTATTACTTTTTTTCAGTCATTCCCAAAAGTCTTTTCATGCATGTTGTCAATTGTTGAATTTTCCAGGAGTGCTATGCTGCTTTACTTGCCCTTGCCAGGTCTTTCGAAGATATCCTGTTTCTGTTGCAACACTTACATAATACATTTTCTTACCCATTCTCTACTCACATATACATTCCAAATACCCAAATAATTTTGCCTTATTTATATACAATATATAGAAAACACAGCATTCACTCATTCTTGTTTTACGAAAGATAAAATATATTTATAGTAATAAACAATACTGGTTGCTTAGGGTACAGTTATTCGAGATTTTTATATGATTGTATTAACGATTAGTAGCTGAGATATAACTGTTATCTAGTAACAAATTAGTTACCAACAGAGCACAAAATTGTACAAAGATTTTCTAAACCCTTTCTTTAAGTGAGGGGATTGGTCGCAGCAGAAGAACGCCTCCCGTCGCGTTTATTCAAGACACTTTTATACTGCAGTTAAAATATTGGTTCTTGCAAATTATTAAATCAAAAAAATTATTAAATCCTCTAGTAAACAAAATCTTTTTTAAAATAGTCATTTTTTTTAAAATTTCATTCCAAAACTAGTCTCTTTAAGTAAAAACATATTTTTTTAGTTAAGCATGACTTATTTACTAAAAACCATTACCTATACTTTTTATGGATCTTTAATTTGGCTTTTTCTTAATTGTTTCAAAATTTAATAGCTAGTAGTAATTTTTTTTAAACAAGTCAAATGCATTGTAACTAGTGGCGTAACCAGACTGTGTACCGAGAAATTTAAGTTTGTTCATATCTATATATTTATTAACTTTAAGGGGAGGGGGAGACGTTGGAAAAAATCGTGAACATAGTCGTTACATAAAAGATCCTTAAATCCAAAAAAGATAAGACGACAGGTCGTAAGCCCTTCCATTTCTTCCCTACTCCGCACGGCGAATCCAAATTTGGGGGCTCTTTGGTCCCTTTCCGGTGAATATCATGGAAGCTAATTTTCACATATTCTTGGTCTGTGGTTACCAATCATAGATACAATCAAATACAATTCTCAAATAAGGATTATTGTGGAAACAGTTTAAATACTTAATAAATCACTAATAAACAATGCAAAATGTAATATTTTGAAATCAGAAAAGTACCTATGTATTTTCAAATGTTTTAAGTTTTAATAGATTAGTAGATAATAAACATTTTTCACGATTTTTATATAAAATCCTTGGCACAGATTTTATGTGGAATGTATCCATCGGTTAAGTAAGCCTGGGACATGGTCCCAATTCCCTCGATCTCTGTTTTGTGTCCGTTCTCCAGCAGCAGTTGCAACTCGCGCCGCAGGGCGTCGTTAGTGGCGCAGTAGGGACGCGCTAAAATGTCGCCAACTTTAGCGACATCTCTCGCCGACAGAGCGAGGCTGGGCGCCCCGAGGCGGGAGATGTCGCTGGCATGTATGCCCATCCAGCGGAGAGAGGGCACTACGAGGCGGTCGGACAGGTGGGACATGGCCTAAAAACAATATTTAAAAATACGGAATGAAAATGTATAAATAATTTCGCCCGAATTAGAAATAAATTATTATTTTATATTTTTCTTAATGATGCCATCTCTTGGATGTATTGAGTAACATTTATTACTTTTGAGCATTATCCATTACTTCAAAACATAGATGGCATGCCAATCCATAAAGCTATTATCCCAACAACACAACAACAATAATAATAATTTCGTTGTCTGTCTGTCCGTTCGTCCATGCCTCCGTCCGCGTAACTTCGTGTAACGTCCGTAACTTTTTTATAGTAAATAATTTTTTCGAAACAAAAATTTTTTAAATATTTTTTTTCGAAAACAAATAAATACTTATTCTTTAGGAACCGACATGTAAAAGTACCGTCATTTTTGACGGGTTACAGCTAGTAAGAGATACAGTTGCCGGCAAACTTCTTGAAATTTTTTGGCGTAGTGGGGGAATGCGCAGAAGACAAAATTTGGGTCTCTTTGGTGGAATAGTACATGCGCAAACTTCCCCCCACCACGCCGTAAAATTTCAAGATGTTTGCCGGCTACTGTAATAATCGCCTCCATCGTGTTACGTACACGTACAACAATTTCGAAAAAAAAATTGGAACATGTTTTTAGATATTTAGTTTTTTTTTTTTTTAGTCATTTTTTTAGACATTTAGACATTTAGACATTTAGATAGCTAGTGAAAGTATGTTGAGGTGAAGGTGTGAAGAATTTTAAGAAAAATTCCAGAGTTTATGTTTATTGTTTAGACATTACCTCGTGTTAGGTATAGATAGTTTTTTCTTGATCCACAAGGCATAAAGTAATTTTTTTAACGGTTTAAATATTGAACTCGGGAGTACAATTTTTTTTTTTGATGGATCATTTATTTGAACGGAATTCTCTAAATTCAGTTTTTGCATTTTCGTAATTCAAATTATTAATACCTTTTCGAGATGCTACCTACTAAGACTTATTATTTAGGATCCGAAAAACATAATTATTTTACTTGACACAAAATTTTAATCTTATTTATTTATCTATATAACTATAAAACTCAATGTCTGTCTGTTTATTCTGTATACAAATCTACACAGTTTTACCGATCTGGACCAAATTTAGGACCCGGCGAGTAACATAGGCGTAATTTCCTCACTAATTAATTAATTAACTAACTCACTCACTGTAAATAATAGTTACCTATAGTGTTTGAGACATTCAGCGTATTCTAGATTTAACAGAGCGAGTCCAGCGCTGCTCCCGCCTCATGTATTCAAACATTACATCATTGATTGTCGAACGTGTCATAAGCAATCATCGTTCTAATCATTTCACTTGTAAATATATTAAATAAACCACACAGCATTACTGTGAGTATTATTTAACTAACATTTTACTCTGTGCTTGTTTTAATTGCTTTGCCACACAGTACCTGAGAACACTGGAAGATTCTCTCGCCAGGGTAGGAATCTTTCTTTCGCACATGTATGAAATGGCCATTTAATCCATTGCTAGATTAAATGGCCATTGCGTACATTTAGCTTAATTTTAAATTCGAATCCGAAAAATCGTCAGATTATCAAAAACAAATGTCATCCTTGGCTTTTGTGAATACTCACGAGGGATCCAAACCTATAAGTGCACATAATCTCAATTCCGTGAGGATCCGCATCAACCAGGGCAAGAGACGGTATCCTCAGAGATACCACCAGCAGTTTCAGCATTAATCTAGTGTTGATATCTGGATAACCTTTTCCCTGAAATATACACGAAGAGTTGAAGACAACAAACATAATCGTGAAATATTGAATTTCGTGTTTATATTATATTTCAAAAATATTTTACAGTCATTATGATGCAAGGTCCGAGCCTTTCCAACGCGCCTTCGTCCAGAAGTTTCTGGAAAATGGCATCCTTTTCTACCACCAGGATAAATTTGGCACTAGATTCAATACACGTAATGTTATTAACGTCTTGAGGTATAAGAACTCCTGGAAGGGAAAACGTATAGGTTTTCATGTATTATATAAAAATGTTGCCTTATTAACAGACTTGTTCTGATGCAGAATAAATATTTGAACAAATGAACATGTTCAAATTGTAACTCGTTGAGCTTTAAACTAAAAATAATTTACTAAAAAACATTAAATTAAAAATTTATTTAAAAACATTTTTTAGTTTAATATTTTCTTCAGGTGTGATTGATCAACTTGTACATTCTGTAAAAGTGGCCATGTGTAAAGTTTTTGTAGATTGAATTTAAAAAAAATTGTTTTTAGACAAAAAATTTAAACATCGTTTTTACAAAATCTGAATCATGTAACATAGCCCACAATTGATATTAGTGAGACATTTAGAAAAAATCAAATCTACGAAAAATAATTAATTTAAAAAATTTTAAAATTGAGATAAATATATTTTCCATAGTAATATTTTGCAAATATATTGGCTATAATATTCATAAAAAAATTAATTAACAAAACAAGAAAAGCGGACCTACAAAATTAAAATTTTTAAGCATACAAAAATGTAGTAGTGATTATTTTAAAATTGTCAATATTGACAGATAATCGTTTTTTAAACACGTCACCCACCATTTTCTTCGACTGAATTGTGGTGGAATATACCTACTTAAGAACTAGTAAATAGAAAAAAGAAAGATTCGTTGAGATGGTTTGGCATGTGGAACGTACGAGTGAAGAGAGGTGAGACGAGTGTTGAGAGCACGAGAACAGAGGGTGTCCGCGAAAGACCTGGCACGTTCAGTTAACCCCAATATTAGTTTAACTGAACGTGCCAGGGACGGCCCTTTAAATGCTTTTACAATCGAATAGCGTGTATGAGAAGATGCATGAATGTGATTGAAGAAAAATAGCGTGAAGTTCTATCCTCTCTGACCATCCCTGCCGGGAAACGGCGTGATGGTTATTAAAATGAATGAGAGAGACAGACAGTTTGAGAGAGTGAATGGGTATAAATAGGGATGCGCCACATTGACGCGATCTCTTACAATTCAACTACCACGTCAGTAACAACTTGTTAGCTATCTGAATACCGTATGAATATTGTTGCGTGAGGTTCATTGTTACAAGTCAGTAAATTATATTGAAAAGGAAGATTATTCTGGATCCCCGAATTCCTACAAGGTTCTCCTAAAGATAAAGGACGAGACCATCACAGTTAGTTAATGAATGTTGAATCCCTTAATTATTTACACAAACTGCCTTACCACCAGCTCCCATACAGCTGACATTGTGTCCGCAGGACGTCTTGAAGCTCACGGGTCCAGCCATCAGACCCTTGGACGTGGCCAGCAGTCCCAGGTCCCACGGCGGCGTCTGGAGCAGACAGCACAGGTCTCTGACAGCAGAATCGATCGCCGACTGATTCTTCACACGGTCCACATTTTGATAGTACAGCTCCCTAAATTATAATTAAGAACAAATCATATAATAAACAAGTAAATCAAAAAAAAATTTGAAGACATAATTTTATACGCTTTCTTTGCATATATTCTTAATCGATTTTTTAACAAGATGAGTAGCTTGTTGGTGTAATAGTCACGACGTCGATGGTTCGAGCCCCATTAACGTAAGCGTTTAGCTTAGTTTGAAAATAGTAATAATATTGATTCGACACGTATTCCGTGTTCGCGTCTCTATTTTTTTTAATTAAAAAAAAACAAAAACATCACCCATGCAGTATTCAAATATTAAACACGTTGTTTTAAAGTTTAAAATAAATTTTCGAACGGCATGTTCATCAGCTGTTTTTACGGCTCTTGCTTGTGAGTGATGTGATTTTTAATATTAATCAAAATAATGGATTATTTATTTATTTATTTATTATTAAACAACGCCCTGCCCTAGAAGGCTTTTGCAGTACAAGAAAGTTACAAAGATTTTTATATACGCAACATAAAACACGTTTTAAAGTAAATAATTAAAAAATAATAATATAAATAAAACATATTTAAGAGAAATGAAAAATATTAAAATGTAGCAGTATAAATATAACAATGTAAAACAATATAAAATAAATTAAAAATATATATATATATAAACAATGATTAGTATACAAGCAAACAGTAATAATTAGAAACTTTTAAAAAATTAGTAATAAAATAAAATAAGGACCAAATCATGTCGAAAATGATATAATAATGTAGGTTTTATATAGTCACCCACTTTAGATACCTAAATTCTGAAAGTTTCAGATCTCTAGCTAGTCGGGAAGTTGGTGATAATCAATTACGATATTTAAAAAAAAAAAAAAAAATCGAAAATTTTTTAAAAAATTTAATTTTTTAAATAAAATAAATACATACTTATTCCTTAGGAACCGACAGGTAAAAGTACCGTCATCTTTGACGAATTACAGCTAGTACCTACTATACTAATTTTTAGTAAACAAGCATTTAAGTTTACCTTCTTGTGCAAGTGGAGCGCTTCATCAGCATTTTGTGGACCACAGACAGAACATGTAAAATCAGGGAGAACTTTGCCCTGCTATTGGCTGAAGAGAAGTTCACAACCACCATTTGTGCGTCGCTTACTGTCTTCAGGGAAATCCTTTAATATTCCAACAGAAAAGATAACCGATTTAGAATAGAATAGGGCACGTTTCAAAGCCAGAGATTAAGATTCCTTGAGAGCGCTTGCATTCTTTTTTGGATGAGTAACATCTTTCCTCTCGCTTTTCTGGCATCTGTGGCAGGGATTTCGTGAAAAAGGACGGAAATGCGTAACAGGAAATAAGACGCGCGCAATTTCATTTAACCAATGAGCGCGCGCGGAACACGCGCGACGGAAAAAAATCATCGTTTATAAACAAATCAATGTCCAGCAAGTGCTATCACGATTTTGTATATTTGTATAAGGCTGGTGTCAAGCGTGTGGATGTTGTAACTTTGATATATTTTGGCTTATATCTTCGAAACTATCCAATAAATACTTATTTTTTTTACATTAATGTAAAAAATAACTCCCCTTAATGATTTATTTCTTAAATTTTATGTACTTTATGTGATTATTTTTAAATATTTATTCAAAGCTTTCATACAATATCTATGGTGGCACACTACCGCCATCATAAATAAAAACAATATAATTGACCAAATACATTTGTAAACAAAATGCTTATGTAGATATATGGTACCTACCTGGTGCGTCAAATTCAATAATAAATAAATGCACTTAAATTTTCTTTGCTCGTATTTACTAATTAATAAATATATAGGTATAAGCTTTTTCAAATTTTGATGTTAATTTCTGTTGGTTCTCAATTGATATTTTTAATTGCGAGATGTCAAATGTCACACATCATATGCGACTACTGTAAGGCTCGATTTTTTTTTCATATGGAATATGGTTTTTTCGTTCCAGAGACTTCCGAGTTGAAATTTATTGAGAAAATTTAAAAAGATTTCGTCTTCGGAAATTTCGGAACATTTTTATTGGGGATACGTTGACGAGAAATATGTATTATAGATAAAACATATTCGAAGCAGGGATGGTTCGTTACATGTGCCTGAATCATAAACATTGTGGGAGGCAAATGAAACACTCAAAACAATTTAAACTTGTTCTCGAATTCACACTAAATATTTCACAAAGGTTCGCACTATTCAAGTCACTAAAATTTTCGCCGCACCTTTTTGTATATCGCTAGGTAGATCTGCTCCTATAGCGCGCACATAAGTACCCCTAGCGCCGAATGTCTGTCGCTTGGTCACACTGCTCGCCGCCGCATGGCTTCGCTTCCAATGGCGATAGCCCGCTGTCACCAATAACAACTCTGACACACACTGAGTGCGCAGCAGTCGGTCGATATATGCATTCGCGACGGTTCCAGAATCTATTGGGTTATTCCAGACCTTTGTAGAAATTTTCAATTTACTTTTGAAAGGTGTAGCGCGCCCTAAAATCCTTGATTATATCGAGGGTAGAAAGCCAAAAGGGCGTTAGTGATTATTTCGAACTTTACAGGAGAACAAAATAAATTTCGGTCAATTTGATTTTGTCAATATTTTATTTTATTATTAAAAGATTTCCATACACGTTTTGGATTAACAAATATGGAAATCGCTTAGTGATATAAGAAAAGTTAACAAAATCAGATTGACAGAACTTTCTTTTGCTATCCTGTAAATATAGAAATAATCACTAATGCCCATTTGGCTTTCTACCCTCGATATGCAATTTTTTCTGCTTCTACCGTCTCGTGACTTGGGTGTAATTGGGCTGGAGCACATATGGAGACACTGTTACCATTTTCTATAGTTTGGAGCACGTTCCTACTTGTAAATATATAATCAAAAACCATAAAATTTGTCAGTTAAAAATCTTCGTGTAAATAAACTTATATTTAATATCGCTCTAATAATTTTTTTATTCAGTACTTAAACGCTGATTCAGAGCAAAAAGTTTTTACAGAAGGTCAGCGGGTCAATGGAATGAAAGAGCGATTGCATGTTAATGTTTATTTCTTCCCGGATATATGCCCAGGGAGCATATAAAAATGTAAGTAAATTAAATAAAGGATCAACAAAGAAATATATGATTTGACGCGGCGCAGGTCTGCCTGATGTTAGGGCGGAGCCCCAACTGGTGTAGAGTCGCTGTGCTCCTAGCTCGACCCCTTTGGTTATATTTGGAGATTTTTATTGTGTTAATATAAATAAATCTTTGGGTCGAGCGGTAGTACATGTACAGAGTTGGACAGGTACCGCTATAAGTTGTATAATATGATAATACTATGATTCTCACCTTTCTTCGAACATGCAATTGCTCCATAGTTTTTGATTTCTCAATACGAGCTTTGGATGTTCCCCATTTGAGATGTCTTTCAAGACACCTGACATGACCATTTCAATTTTGTTGATTAAATCATATCGCCTTGCATCTCGTGGTTCAGCAAAATAATCATCTATAAAATAAAAAAAAATTCTATATTCCATAGTGGGGAAACTTTTCTATAGGTATCTATACTAATATATAAAGAGGTAAAGTTTGTAAGTTTGGGTGTAGGAGGTAATCTCCAAAACTAATCATCCGATTTCAAAAATTCTTTCACCAGCATTTAGAATAGACTTTCAGGGTGAACTTAGGCTATATTGTCTCGTTTAAATAAAAAGGCTTTTCGTGATGACCTATTTTACAACTTAAGTCGACGAAAAAATGGTCGAACGATGTATTTTTTACGAACGCTGCCTTAACGGTAAGAGATATATAAAGAAGTTGTTCTATAAAAAAGTCCGCGATGACGTATGTCTTTATGTTAAGGTTAATACACAAATCGATTAAAAAAGTTAACTAAAAATATACGTTTGCGAAGCCGCGCGGGTAAACCATAGTAAATAATTTAAATGAGCAAATCGTGTACATTGATTTTAAAATATATATTTTTTAATTTAATGTATTGATTGTCTTTTATAACAATGGAGGAAACAATAAGAGAGATTTTATTCTAATTTATTAGAATTAGAAAAAATCTTTTAATGTCGATGTAAAAATTTTTTTTTATTTTTTATGAAGAGTTTTTTCCCAGTGCTCGTAAATAATCAGCGCTTTGACATATTAAACTATTGACCAAATTACTATTATTAAAAATTGTAGCAACCTGAACAAATGAAAGACGCAGAAAGTAAGGTCAGGAGAATATGGTGGGTGCTAAATTACATCCTAATTAGCTACTGAGATCCTTCTTTTGTGCCAGAATAACATTTAGGTATGGTACCACCCGAACCACTGCTGATGTTGATGCTGAATATATCATTTTGGATGTCGTGTCAACCGTCTATGTAATGAAAATGCCTTACTTTCTACATTCTTATTCCTTATTACTACATTCCTATCTTGAGCCAATATCTCCGATATTATTTTCTGGTATTTATTTAGTATTTAACAGATTTTGAGCCAATGTCTCTGATATTGTTTTCTGGTATTTATTTAGTATTTAACAGATATTCATCAGCCTTAAAAAGTCGCCTGGCTTGTGGTTCCATTGTTGTAGGAAAAAACTCAAATCGCAACTTTGAAAACCATCATTGAATTTTTGTTGCTAAACGTACACGTCACAAATGTTGTCCTCACAGCGATGTCAAAGCCTTTACGAAATTTAAAACGTGAAAAATGACGTAAATGCACATTATTCACTGCCATTAAACAATTTAGAGCTATTTAATATTCAATCACCCAGAAAATAATAATGGAATGTGATAAGAAAACATTCCTTTATATATAAAAAAAGAACAGTTTGATAACCGATAAATGTTTGCATAGTATAAATAAGCAAAAAATTGCATCAATCTAATATGTACCTACTTATAGAATAGAAAAAGAATTAAAGTTATAGGATAAGCGTACCTGATAAGTGAGATATGTATAAAGATCAATACAGAGATGTGATGCGGGGAATAGGCAAAATAATAATGAACTAGCCGAAGAAAATAATATATGAATGTAGTGAAATATATTTATGCAGAAAATCTGTATACAATAGAGTGGCATCTAGATCTGTTTGTAGCGTAGTCGACAGAATTAAGAAATTTGAGCATGCGGAGCATATGAATAAGAAGGGGTAAAGAAAATATTACATAATTAAAAAATATTTAAAAAATAAATAAACAATTTAAAAATAGTTAAAAAATTGAATAGTTAAATATTTGAAAATTAAAACGTTTTTCACATGACACCCTAACCTACAAATTAATATTCACGACTGCTGATTTCATATGAAAGTCATTTTCGAATAATTCATAATTATAAAGGAAAATCTTTCAGTTTATTTGTTTTTGGCACATCTTAAGCGTACATTCTAACTAACCCAAACCTAGAAATTAACCGTCAAAATATACTTGCCTGCAGAAAAAATAAATATGAGCATTATGAAAATATACGTATCGATTTATTTCATTAAATGTCATTCTCGAAGTGACTTAAATACTAAATGTATATAGTATTTCTACACATTAAGTATTTTAAAAATACGATTTCATTCTTTTTTGAAACTTCCAATGGAAATGTTGAAAAAGAGTTTGGAGCAATTGTAATATAGATGTTCCTGCGCAATTGTTTCACCGAGGAAATATAACGAATACCTTAATAAAATGGAATTACCTTGTGTACATGGTTTATAAAGCGACATCGAAGAAGAATTTGCGTTGGAATCCACAGATGATGATTGACTATTCGATATGGACTTGGCGGCTTTCCTAAATGCATTGAAATCCAGTGTCGTTCTTTTAGTCAAAAAATTCTGGAGTACTCCTGATGTCTTCCCATTTGTTTCAGAGTCCAGCAATTCTGTCAGGAATTCTCGTCTCAATTCTTTGACAGCTATTGTGTATCGAGGATCTTGAAGGAACGAAGAACTTGACGCGCTTAATTCCATTGAAAATCAGCCTATAAAAAGTATCGATCAAAGCATGGTAAGCAATATTTTAGGGGTGGGGACAATTTTATGGATGGTACAGTGAAAATAATTTGGATGAGAAAGACTTTTAAAGAGTCATGGTTACAATATAAAGAAAATATTTTGTTTAACTATCTAGAAATAACCTAGAAGACACAACCATCTTACGGTTCGTGTACACAGGTTAGACTTTGATCTCACATCTTGGAGATTTGTCGGTTACTTTGTGAACACGACGCCCGATCACATTTTTCATTAGTTAGCTGAACTAAGAAAAATGCTCTGCATCGCCGATATTCTTTACATTTGAGTGCGTTCGTGCTTCATTACTATTTTTATTATTGAAGTGAAAATTATTTATACACGATGTAATAAATTCAATTGGCCTTTAAAATTACCGTCACATTGATTTGAAACAAAATAGATAACCAAAAATACATCTTAAAATCTTTTTCTTCTGAAAAAGAAATTATCTGTCTTTTCTTTAAAAAAAAGAAGATTTTCTAAAGTGCTTTCTTTTAAATGTATACCTCGTTTTCGTCTTCATAATATTGTAAAATTTTGGAACCTTGGGGTGGAATTTTCTAGCGACGGGAGAATCGGAGCTGCGAGCGGTGTTTTAGGTTCTCTATATAGTGTGGTGATAAGAAAATAAGTAAATATAAATAAGAAAAAAGTGTCAAGACTAAACTGACTGTTTTCAAATTTGTGTAGAGGCCTACCCTGATCATCAAATTTGGATCCTAACGGAGAGAGTGAGAGCAAGCAAAGAGCAAGTGGCGGTTTTCTAAAGGGGGTAGAGGGAGTCACACTGAGGGATAGAGGGAGAATCACACTCGGCACGGAGCTCCTACTTCTCTATATAGAAAAATCACGAATGACGTGGATTGGATATGTACTTAGAATGCCAGAGGTATGAATACCATGAAGTATCCTCTTGGCAACCCCGTAAGGAAGACGACCGGCGGGTGACAAGGCAAAAAATGAGTATGAAAACAGAATGGGACCGGTTAACTCATACTGAAACAGCACGAGCAGGGGCGTGCTGTGAGAACATTGCAGTATGACATTTTTGTATGCATATATTTTGAAAAAAAAATTTAAAAGATATATCTCGTAATATTCCTATGACAATTATTATCATATTTTAATATATCAAATATTCTGTCACTTTAATATTTCATATCAACGTTTTTTTTTCCAAAATATATGTCTGCGTAAAAGTCATGCTTTAGTATACGCACTGCACGCGCCTGAGCACGAGACAGGAGAATATGGAAGCATCTTGTCGAGTCTTTGGGCCCCCGACCCTACTAGGAAAAGGAAATGAAGATGATGATGATGATGAATATTGTAAAATTTTTAAAACCTGTAAGGTCACTTTCCTCTCGTCTCTACTGATGTAACTGCAGCTTCCTCTGCTGGGTCCCCAGAGCAGATCCCCTGCGAGATAAGTTATCAATTAGCCATTGAGCGAAGGCAAAGAGCCAGCATAAGCTCGGAGTAATCACTGAAGAAGTCAGAGTATGATGTCTGAACTCATTGTCGATACAAAGAGAACAGAGCAGAATAAAGAAATATTGTTGATGGTCAACCTTTGTTTAAGTATGTATTGTGCTTGCAAGACTATATTCCTGACTTGATTATGAGTCGAAAATGTTCAAGCAACTATGACCTAATATCAATAGTTATCGAGATATGCGACATCAAAGTTTGCATTTTTTCTCAATATTTCTCACTTATTTGTTGTAAAATGTTGAACTATCATTACAGAAACTTATATCGAATATGAAAAATTCATTCCCTTTAATACAAGTCAAATTAAATAATAAAAACCTCCGAATTCCAATAGGAAAACATTCCAATTGGAATTTTTGTAGGGGTTTTATCATTTTATTTAACTTGTATTGTAACGAATGAATTTTGCATAATCAATTTAAGTTACTGTAATGATAGTCCAACGTTTTACAAAAAATAAGTCATAAGTATTTAAAAAAAATTGATGTCGCATATCTCCATAACCATTGATATTAGGTCATGGTTGCTTGAACGTTTTCGGCTCATAATCAAGGCAGGAATGTAGTCCTGCGAGGTTTTTAATGTTTTCCAAATAACCCTATATAATGAAATGCTTTTTATATTTTGAGGCTCAGACGTTTGACTCCAATTCAGTTGTTCATTCAAATTCGTGGTTGAAAATGATGAAAATGAATAATTACACAGCTTTAGCAAAAATAACAAAACGAAACTTTATGGTGGCAGTGAAGATCGACAGGCTTCACAATACATATAAAGGACACAAAGAAGGGGTGGGTTTGATCATTAATTACCACCTTTGATCGTTACGATTTCCAATGGAAAGGTGCTCGCTTAAGCCGCAACGAAACAACGGAAAAATGTCGTTAAACGGAATGCGTAAGCTTAAATCGTGTTTTCGTTGTTTTATTACTAAAAATAGATTATTACCCGTATAGTATGGTAATTGCGGCAAACGTGTACGTTAGCGCAAGGCGCGTGCGCACAGCCTAGGTAGGTGGGTACCTACTTGTGGATGAAACGCTGTTTATGCTTCTGGAAGTGTCTAAATTTTTTGATATTTTCCTCTTCGAAAATAAATTTAAAAATCTAGCATCTTTAAAAAAAATCTTCGAGTGAGTATTTACATTATCGAGTTATGGGTAAACATCGCGTGTTTCGTGTACATTTCGCTGGGAAGAAAGGAATGAAGTTATATTATGGAAATTATTAACTTCATTCGTCGGATTTTTCTAAATAAGATGCATATATCCCAAAATAAGTAAGATATGATAGTCCCTTTGAAGAATATATTATTTCTTAATTTAAATAGGGTACTGAATCAACAAGGAAGTTTACTTATTAACATTTTTAACATAACGATTAATTTAATGTTTTTTTAATTGTTTAACAAACATGTCGTCAACATTTCGTTATTGACCCCGATAGATGGTCTTAAAGTGACATTAGAGTACAAATTACAAATGTTTAATGAATTTATAAAATATGTAATAGCATAAGTTTGAGTTTATGACTATTGACTATAATATTTATTTACCGCAGTAACGTGTATGATGAATTTGTATATATTTTTTTCTATTATGAATTTTTGGAGACGGCGCGAGTTACGATGTTTACACATAAAAAACACTGCAAACAGTGTGAGAAGGCAGCTAAACGCTTAACAATATCATTTTTGAAAACGAATTGTAGCGGTGAGCATGAATTGCGGGAATTTTGGTGGTGGAAGAATTCGTGTGTATGTAGGTAGATGCAGTGAGCGAATTGCAAGAAAAGTAAGTAAGGAACACATGTAAGCGGGAATAAATATAAATATATTCACTGGTTTCATTGATACGAGGGACAAAGTTCGATTGAAAGATTACTTAGCTAAGGGAGCGTGCTAGTCCGTGCCACGGTCGGAAAATTTAATGAATGGTAAAAATAATCCATGTAAAGTAGAGTTTAAAGTTTAGTGCAGATTAAGAGTTTAGAGTAGGTTGTTGGTTGGGTGTTAAAACCCTTGCCTAACGATCCAATGGTCAATTCCAGTAGACCGGCAAGTTAGTTCTATTTTCACGGCACAAGCGTATAGCTTAATTTGAAAGTAATCAGGCTATTTGCGTATTCCGTGTTCGCATCATTCGCATCAAAAACTCTGGTTCTCCAAGTTGGGGGTTGGGCGTAGGGCTAACAACTCTACCCCATGAAAAAAACAAAATGTTATGATACCTCAAGACAAGCCTCGAATGGAGGAAGACCCCTGAGGAGGCCAAGACCCACCAAGGGTTGTGGAGGCAAGAGTGATGATGATATTTGAATATATTGAAAGAAAATTGACTCGCTAATCTCCGTAAGTAAACAATATTTTCTATTCAAAATTGAATGAATAAGGATCCCCAGAAGTTTTGCCACTAGCTACGAGACAGCTTGTGTATTTTTTAGAAATATATAATGTAGGTAAAATAATTTCCCGTTTATTCTGTTTATTTTTCCAATTTTCCAATAAACTGCGTTATGTACGAAGTGTCAAGATAAACACTGTCATCAAACAAAGGAATTGAGATATTGCATTGTTTTATCGAATAAATAATTTATTACACGTTTATCTGCAGTGACGTCAGCGCGGTACACGAACAGAAAGATAAATGTCGAGATTTATTTCACGGAAAATTGTAGGCAACGCATAAATACTGGAAAATGGAATTTCCATGCTATTATCGAGGTGTTGGATCATGTTATGTTTCAGAGCGTTTCAGATTGCTATGGTGCGTAAAAGACGTCGACATTACCAGCCTAGGTGGTAGGTTTGGACGAAAACCATCTTCAACCCTCCGCAAACGAAACCAGATATACCCTTAATTAAACATGATAGATCGGAGACAAAGTAAGCTTTTGTAAAAGTCATACCCAAAGCTATTTAAATATTACTATACAGAAATACAAATAACATGAAAATCAAAAACCAACACATACTTCTGGAAGTTATTTCCTAGCTTTATAAAGGTTAAGGGTCAAATGAAGAAGCCTTGGTCCAGACTAATATTGTATTAAAAAACTCCTGGTCTTGCTCGAATTCTTGGTTTGATGGTTACTTATCATTGACATTTGAAATGAAATTAAAAAATTCGTTCAAGATTTGAAACTATTTATCATCAGTAACAATCTGATTGAGAATTTCTTCATTTGTGTGTCAACTCGACAAATGAAGGCAAGCCTTGACGTGAGTCTGCTGTTGTCCATTTAGTGTTGTTCGTTCCAACCCCGGGAAAGAAGAAAATGTTCAATCTCCGCGACGAACAAACTCTTCCCGGTTTGACCAGCTAGATTTCAAAATAAACCACCGATTCTTAACTCGTTCGAGAGGAGGAATAAAAACACGAAATGATTCTATAATTCTATAATTCAGGCGCCAAAGGAGAATTAGTCGATTAAATAGCCTTAACAAAGAGAGAATAGTAGAATATAAAAACACACGCAGCTATGACGAAAATATGATTCGAAAGAGCCCATTTGTATATAGTTTTGACATATATAGTTTTCGATTAACATACCCATGACATACGGTATCGAAGCAAGAGCGGACACGGTGAGAACTAAACACATCCTCAGAACTACCGAGATGAAGACCCTAAGACCCTCAGAGACAGAGTACCCAATGCAGAAATCCGCAGAATCCGCAGAACATTGTAAGATGGAGCAGGCAGAGAATTCGTTTCTGGAGGGACCATGTCGAGAGAATGGAGCAGACGAGACTTCCCAGAGCCGTGATGCGCGGGATTCCAGAGGGGCGCCGACCGTCAGGGAGACCACCAAAGTGATGGAGAGAGCTGGACGTCCTCATTACAAAACCAGGACTGACCTGTCAACATAGATCAAGGATCTAACAAAAGAAGATTACTTACTATATTATTACAACTATGTTTCAGAGCTGAAGAAAATTGCTCCACTTTGTGGGCTTTAAATAACTGCGTGGATATGGGATATAATTATTTTTTCCAATAATATTGCAAAGTACTCGATTAAAAAAATAATTTTTAAAACGAATTTTTAAGACGGTTTAGTAGTTTTCTTACAATTTATCTATGAAAAAGTGTATGAATTTATTTATAAATTAAGAGTGTTATACATTTTCGCAAGTTTTTTTAATCCTTTTTAAAGAGATTACAACTTTTTAACCTCAATAATTGAACAGAATAGTTATTTTACTCTAAAAATTAATACAAAATAAAACAAAAATTTATTCAGAATTCCTGATTTAAACTACTTGTTCAAGACATGTATTTACGACAACATTCAAGACATGTATTTAAATATTTAGGACACAATACGCTGTAGAATATTAATACCACAAATTATCAAAGATCAAATTTTCAACGTCAAATATATTATTATAAAAAGAAAAATATTGTATAAAATCAATATTAATTGAATTCTCGACATGCTTAGGGGCTAATAGTCTCATCATCAGGATAAAACTAAAAAATAAAATTGGAAGTATAGACGTTATAAAAAATAAATATATATATATATATATATATATTATATATGGGAATTGAATATGCATTAGGAACTAATGTAAAAACAAATTTAAAAGGTTCAAAAAGAAATTGGTTATTTATAATATCTAATTTGCTATGATTTTTTTTCTAATTTAATTTCTAAGTTAGTTTAATAGTTAATGCAAATATTCATTTTTTGTTTTTGTTACTTCCAATATTTATTTTTAGCGCATGATGTATCCTGATGAAGGGATCATTGGCCCTAATACATATTGTGATAATTTAATCAATAGTGGTTTTCTACGAAGGGTTGTATTTTTACATGCTTTTATTTAACTCTCTTTGTTGTTTATTGTGGTGGAATCTTGTTATTGATTTTTCACCAACTTCCTGATTAACTAGAGTTTTGAAACTTTCAACATTTACGTAAAGTGGATGACCATACATTATTAAATCATTTTCGACACAATTTGATCATTATTTCGATTAAAATTAATAATCACTTCACTCACAAGCAAGAGCCGCAGAAACAGCTGATGAACATGACATTAGAAAATTAGTTTTTAACTTTAAGACAACGTGTTTCATATTTGGATACTACACGGGAGATGCTAAAAAATTGAATCTACCATGTCCTCAAATTTTTTTTTTTTGATTCACTTGTTATTAATGTAAATAATGTTATAACATGTTCTCGGTAATTACCTAAGACAGCGTCAGCATAGATTGTTTCACATTCCAATATACAGGAGCAACCTGCCAATGGTGAAGCCTGTTGGAAGAGTTGCTGCTATGCTGAACAATATTACTCTGGATATCGATCTGTTCCATATCTCTGAGAGGGTATTCCGAAGCGGGATTCTCCTACACCTTTGATGTGAATGATTTTATAATGTTAAATATTTGCTTATATAATTCTAACTTATTTATAACATTTATGAATTAAATTTTGTGTCTGTAATGTTAATGTTATATAAAAAATAAATTGAATTGAATTGAGTTGAATTGAATAACAAAGATATTTTACTGTTACTGAACAAATTCAATATCTCGCTATGATTCGAGCGTTGCATAATGCATTCTCGCAGAAATGAAATAGGACATTAGGTAGACAGAGAGGTAGGTGGGTGGTGTGGATTGTTTGACGATTCAGTGAACTCTTCCAATTTCCCCGTACCTGCGAAGGCGCCCCGCGCGAGCGAGCGGGAGCGCTGTAAGATGCGGGTCCGCTCAATACTCTATCGCAGTCGTCACCAGCCAATCATTTGTCCCCGTTAATTGACACGGTAAAATGGCACACATTAACATAATAACATATTACCTTTATACTAACAAACTCATTAGACTAGGATAGCTGAAAACATGATTATTGCTTGCCCAACGTAACTTGGCGTGCGGCGAATTTTGAACTAAAACCCGCCCCGCCCGCACCCGGCGGTAACCCCTCGCCCCGTCATTCGGTTCATTCTCGTCTTTGAGCGCGAGCTGTGTCATCTTGATTACCAATATACACTGAATTATTATGTCCGAAACATCCTAAACAGTCCGGGATGGTGCAAGAACATGCGCCAATAAAGTATTAAAGTTTTGCGAAGCTGAAAAAGCGAATAATGGTCCGATACTACCGTCTGACAGTTTGACAGATAGAACGGCCGCCATTTCTGCATGGTTTCTTTAGTGCTGCCCGACCAAATTTCTGTATTTAATACGACACCGGTCACCGGACATTCTGTACATTATGTATTGTGTAATAAATTTTACACCCTGACAACTTCTGTTACGCGACAGCGACGCCCTCCCTCGCACGCCTAGTTATAGTGGTACGTCTATACAATTGCTTTATTTACGTAGGTACACGAGTTTGGTAGAGTAGGTACGAGCAAGGAAAGGAGGAAAGGAAAGGTTAAGAAAATATTAGCTGTAATCCGTCAAAAATGACAGAACATTGGTTCGCGTCATTGCTAGGAACTATTGAAAAATATACGAGTGTGTGCAAGTGACACAAGGAGCACAAGCAAAGAAAATCTGGGCGTGCAGTAGAGGTCCGGCCGATGTTATCTGTTATCTCTCCCTCGAACTCCTCTATTCTCGGTCATCGCCTTCCTAAGGTTCTGAAACATCCTTTATTTCCAGACGATGACGAGTAAGCAGCTGTGTCGGCAGTTTGTTTACCGATAAACCTGAACTGAAAAATGTATATTCAAAACATTGAAGTCTAATATCTTCGTTTGATGTGAATTGCAGATGATAGCTATGGGCACGAATTAATTTTGAAGCTTCTGTAAAATTAAATTTTAATATAGAAGTATGTTTTAAAATAGACATTTAGATGAAATCGAATGCATTGGTTTTTACTTCCTTTCTTTTAACTCGTGTCGTCTGCTTGCTTGTTTTCTTGACGAAAAAACTATGGATCGATTTTTAACCCTTTTCCCGTGATCCAATCGAGCTGAAACTTTGCAAGCTCTCGTGGCGACGATCAAAAAGATCTATCAAATTTTCGTTAAAAAATAATAATAATTATAGTATAATTTTGAATTTTTAGAAATTTTAATGTTTTTTTCAAATTGGAATCATTACCAAAGTTTGATTAAAACCAACAGCGCCGGCGACCCGATAACGTCACGGAATATTTAAAATTTGAATTACTCCGTCGGTAGGTATAATAGGTACTTCACTACGATTTTCAAAAATTTATGACAATTGGTTCATAGATGACAGCACACTTCGGTTTTTTGGGAAGAAAACAAATAATAAAGAGATATTATAAGAGATTTTTGCCATATGTTTCATTTACACATGTTTCATTTTCAGTCAATCAATTATTACATGATGGTTAACTTAATTTACAAAGAAAGGGAGTAAAATAAAAACTTGGTTTTTATGGGTTAGTTTTTTAATGGATAAAGTTTAATGTACAAAAATAAAGACGAAGAATTTAATCAAAACAGTAATTGAATGCGCATAAAGTTGTCCATATAGGAAGGATCCAGGTGTACCGAGCGCCGGCCCGAGAATATTAACAAGGCGA
Source organism: Agrypnia vestita (assembly GCA_016648135.1). Taxonomy (NCBI): domain Eukaryota; kingdom Metazoa; phylum Arthropoda; class Insecta; order Trichoptera; family Phryganeidae; genus Agrypnia; species Agrypnia vestita. Next base: position 72,009 of record JADDOH010023369.1, read on the forward strand.
GACAAATTGAATGCAGTACCGGTTTTAAAGCAGTGCGCCTGCGCGGCCCATAATGGATGCAGGGCACGCGACCGGCCGCTGCGCGCTGATCTCCGAGGATCTGTCACGGCTGCACCTTGCGTGAGCGCCGGCAGAGCATGCTAATGTGTCAAACAACATTGGGCAGCTACGTACCGTCAAAATGTAGGCATAGTATACCTAGACAACCGTACGACGCAGACGTGAACACACTGCGTCACTGCTAGGTCAGTAGTGATGACGTGTATCCATGATCAGGTGGTTCAGACCACGTATCACCGAAATACGTAGACATGAACTAAAGTAAATTTCTTGATACACAACCTGGCGCCACGCTGGTTCCAATACATTTGACTTGTTTAAAATTTTGATTTATTTTAGGATAAGTAAACAGCAAATCTTAAATTAACATACAAGAGATAAAAAATAGTAAATTATGCCAATTATAAACTTTCCACTTAAAATTAATTATCAGAAAAGTGTGACATTATGACAATTTATGGTTTCACTATATATTGATATGGGGGGGAAGGGCGGAGTGGGATGTAGGATTAGGATAAAAGAAAGAAGTATGGGAATATTAATTATAAATTAAGTAATCTAGTTAGGGTGCGGTTGTGAAGTTAATTTTCGTTTAATGTCACGAATAGTCGAGCTCAAAATGTCTATGTGGTTATAATTCCCGTTAAATGAATATGTGGATCTATAGATGAATGAATTTTGTTTAGAGTTGGTCTTGCAAAAAGGGAGATGAAAAATAGGTGACTGTCTGCTGTTACGACTTGGGATATGGAACGATATATATACGAATATTTAAAAACTTGTACATTTTAAAACAATTATGAAAAGGTCAAACTAATGTTAAATGTAAAATGTTAAAAAGAATAATGCTTAGTAAAAAAGTCGCAAAAGAGACTTAAGACTTACCGAGACTCCAATTGGAATGAAATTTAAAAAAAAAACAATAGGGGATCTAATAATGCAAGAATAAATATTCTAAGTTTATAAATGTGTCTTAACCCCCTTTGCTAAAAAATGGCGTTAGTTCATCTCTGTAAATATTTGTATTTTGTGTTCAGACTACTTGCCATACAAAAGCGTTACAAGAGTTGCGAACACGAAGTTCGCGTCACTTCAATATTCTTTCTATTTCAAAAGTAAGTTAAGCGCTTGTGCTATAATATAGGAATAATTAGTTAGGACGATCCAATCACTTGATTTCTTGACTAACAAGAACGTTGAGTTTCTAAAATATTTTAATATTTTGTGGATTACTAATTTTTTTCCTACAATACACATTCGGCCATATTCTGAAATAAGAAATTAATTATTGTATAACATTGTAATTCTGTCAATTTTGTTATCATAGTTTGACAGGTTAGAAATGAATGAATTAAATCAATCAGAAAGCTTTAAAACGCAAACAAAAGTTAATCCACAATTCGTCTGTTCTTGATTTCTACACCTTTAGAGCGATCTAAACCAAATTTTACACAATTACTCTTTAGGACCAGCACATTGCATTGCCATCCTCACTGCTCCCCCCGGCCACCGTACCCTTCCCACAGTTTGAATGTATGTTGAAATATAGTGCAAATTTCACTCTAAAAAACATAATAAAGGTAGGCTCTTCATGAAATTAAAATGATCTTTAAAGTATATAAAAATGATGAGCTAGTTAAAATATGTTTATAAATAAATTGGAAATTTCATTCTGCGATACTATGAATCTAATAGCAAAAAAAAATATTTGATGGTGACATTTACAACATTAACAAATTTAAACTATTTCGCTTTTTAGCTGATATGGAGAGCATTTGAAAATACTGCCGATGTCTTTCATCTAATACGACAATGAATGCAGTTGGTAAGTTATTCCTGTCATGTAATTATTAAAACACCTGTTCTTGTATCCATGTAGACTACACGTCTGTCTGCTATTTACAAGCTCCAGCGCCGATAAACACATATTTTTCCGGGCACGTAGCCACAATCCCTAATACCCGCGCAATTCCTGATTGTCATTGTGCCCACGTGGGCGGAGAGCGAGCTCGGCAGATGCACTCGTCTGCACCCTGCATGGGCGGGCCCAACATCTTAAACATCAGGTCATCTCGTGATATAGTTTTTTTTTTAAATATTGTCACGTGTCGTAGCTGCGGGAGGAATTAACGAAACGCTGGAATGTAATGCAGTGCGTAATTTCAAAATTATTCAACAAGCTACCGGATAAAATAAAAAATGTAACGGGACAAAAAAATATAAAAAAGACATTAAAGAAATACTACAGTAAATTGTGAAGTGGATGGGAAAAGCAAAAATTAGCTTATTATATAATATGCCATAAATTAAGTACAATTAAGTAAAAAAATGTACATACACTTATTATAATTAAATCCTTGCGTTTAAACTGTAATTAAAGTTTTGCTAGAGGTAATTTAAAATAAAATAAATAAAAATAAAAATAACGGATTTATTGATTACTGAATAATTAATCAATCAAATGTACAAAGTTACTATCACTATTAAATGTAGCGCTAGTATAGAATTAAAATGCTTCGCAATTTATCACTCGTAAATAGACACTTTATAATCACTTAACACTTTATTCACTATTCACTAGAATATTCCATCCAATTTCCGCACTTATTAATCTCGCTTCGGTTTATTTCGCTACGCAAGAACTTTCCAGAATATTCGCTGTCGAATTACGGCTCACCTGGCTGTCCTGGCAACTCGCAACTTGCGGCTACCTTCGCTTTGGTATCGTTGTCAACGCACCCGAAAATAACTGACTCTTACTCCCGCGCACGGTTCTATTTATATTGGCTAATATCGAGCCTTCCAGGCGTTTCCAGTGCTTACGAGAACTTCTTAGTGGTTTCCAGACTTTTCTCGATGTTTCCCGTAAACCGTAGATTATGCTAGGCCATTCTGGAATCTTAGGTTGTATTGTTATCATTTCAAACAACTGTCACTTGACATGAGTGCGTGATTCTTTTTAGCCTCGTTACAATATTAAAAAGCCATATTTAGATATTGAAACCGTGGATATTTCGTAGGAACCGTATGAATTTTTGACATCTTTTTCTCAAAGTTTCGCTGGAGACATATCACAGCGTCATTAGAAGAGTGGCCTATCGCCTCGGGGGTCAAGGACGTGCTGATTATTTCTTGCGCGGTCGCAGATTATTGACACTCCTAATTTTCATATGTATTACGATTTACTTATTATTTCTGTGATTACTTTATTCTTTATTTCTATGGTCTATGGATACTCCTGTTTTAATATATAATAATTTCGCAAACGCATGCAATTAGCATTTATAATATGTAGATTTGACAGCTTTCCTGTTTCCTGTTTGACTTTGTCTTCAAATTATGGATGCTCTGTAAAATAGGAAATATTAGGTCCATACCTTGGAAACTGCCGTTTTATGTAGAAAAAATAAATAATTTTTATTTATGCAAAATGTATATTTAATTAAGAGAAGCTTATTGGTCTTGTGGTTAGCACTGTCGCCTCGTGATTCAAAGGTCGCGGGTTCGAATCTCACTCCAGACCAACAAGTTAGTCCAATTTTCATAGCATAAGCGTATAGCTTATTTGAAAACAGTAAGAATATTGATGTAATACGTATTCTGTGTTCGCATCTCTATTAAAAAAAATTTAATAGAAGTATTGGCCATTATTGTTGATGGAATTTTGCCATTTTAATGAAAGCTTATTGATGCTTTTGCTGTAGAAATCTTTAAATATTAATTCTTTGAAAGCGTTCTTCACCGCCGCATCGTAGATGATTTTTTTCCTTGAAAAAGTTTTCCTTGCAAGTCGTTAGAACGGAAGCGATCAAATCGAAAATTTACCATGCGTTCATTTTAGGTACCTGGTCCATACGCGTTGATTTTGCGTACCGTCTGTACAGCATTAGCGCCACGACAGAATTTATATTATGAACCAAAATAACAATTTTTCATTTTTTCCATAGTCGCGGTCATGGTGATATCAAAGATACATAAACCGGCGGGAAAAAAAAAATTAATTTTCAAAAAGGAATGTCAAAGCTATAATATGACATTAATTTGAATATCGAACTGCAAACAGGGTAGTATTAGAAAACGGCAATTTCATAGTTGAGAATATAATAAACATGACATATTAAGGATTCGATTACGCTACGTCACTGGATTCAGGTGCTGCAGCATTAAGGCCTATTTGTTTTAGGATCAGCTGTCCTTTGCATTAAACATATAACGGTGTCCACAGACGTATGAAACATACTCCTCGCACTCTCACCCAGTGACAGTCACCAGTCAGTACCTACTCACAAGGTGTCACAAGGGTCACAAGGTGCATGACAGACAGGCAATAACAAAACAATACATTTCAACTACTTCATTTTCTTGTAGTTCCTTCCGATTTAATAACACGATAAAAAGTCGAAATTTAAAATAAGTAAAAGTAATTTTATGAAATAAATTAGAATAATAAATATCAATCAGTATCTACATATTATTTTAAGGTACATTAATCAAACCTGAATATTTGTTTATGTCATTTGAATAAATTTATGTGTTAGCGATTGTATGATTATATACGGGGTATACAAACAAAGGCAGCAATAACCAAAAAAGATTATTTTGAATGCAGTCACCGAGGATTACTAATTTAAAATGTATTGAATTCTAGATTGTATGTATGTATCCCTCCAAAATTTTGACTACATTCGATTTTTTAGATATTGCTGCCTTTGCTTGTATACCCCACATGCGAAATAATTGTTCGCATTAATAGGATTGCGGATATAGACCAGTAAAATATAAAACGATGGAAACGGCCGGAGATGGGGTTTGACCCCGGGCCAGCGAACCCGAAGGCGGCAACGATAGCGATGTTGCTATCGCCGAGCCTGCATTACCCGCCAAAAATACAGTAAATATAGGATTTAGTAAAGACGCGAACCATTTTATGTTCCGCCCAATCACCAGGGTTTAGAATAGTACCTTTAACTGCTAACAGGGGAAATATTTTAAAAAATGTTCAAATATTTCGATAAAAGTCGTTATTACTATTTCATGGGTGTCGGCTATAAATATGTAAATACTTATTCTTTAGGAACCGGCATGTAAAAGGAATGGAACAAAACGTTAAAATTTTAAAAAAAGTATGGCTTTGATATTCAAAAACTTAAGAAATATACTATCTAAGAAAGATACTTAAAATGTTTACTTTGCCTTATGTCATTCTCGGATTGAGTATGGAATCTTAGCATGGGGATCTGCATTATAAAAACCATTTTAAAACTTCCAATCAGAACGCCCTCAAAAGGGATTTTCAAATGTCTTGACGTGCCGAACATAAAACAAATGTACGCCAAGAGCATTATTTTACAACAATTTAAAGACACAAAACAAAACTATAGAACACCGGCATATAATACGAGAGGCAGTAAAATGTTAAATAGAAATATACCAACTTTCAACACAACTTTTGGCCAAAGAAGCTATATCCATTTTGCAACAAAACTCTACAACATCCTTCCTCCAACCTTCAAAAATATTGAAAAGATCGAAGAGTTAAAAAAAATATAAAAGTATGGCTAAATCAAGTCGATGCAGATAAATTACTAGGAGTATTAAAAACTACGTAGAAATTTAAAAATAGAAAATAAATAGGCATAAACTAATCGGCCTCAGCACAGGAAACCCCAGTGAGGAGGACTAAGAACACAAATATCAACAATAAAATTATACATACATACTATTATATTAAATATGTATAAATTGTATCTGAATAGAACCTAATAAAAAAAAATAAAAAAACTACTTAATATATAAGCATATACATAGTTCGTAGCCATAGTGATTGCATCGATCACCAAAAACCATTAAAAACAGCGCAATTTGCGCAATGAATGCAACCCTTAAAAACGGCGTGAAATGGGAAGGGATTGCTTTAAAATTGTTAAAAATCACGCAGAGATCAGATAAGATCCCGCCTCACCTGCAGCCCCATTACCGAAGCAAAGGGTTGGCGGCGTTTCCCATGGTAAGGCTGTGCCCAATGCGAGGGGTGGCAGGAACAAAGTAGGCTCTTGAAATTCCGCAACATATTATTATTGGCAACTGTACTTGATGCGATCTTCTCGAGGGCTCTCCGCATTATGTAGAAACATTTCTTCACACGAAAATAAATGTTTAAATACACACTTGTTAGCTGAAGGGTGCTTTCATCTCTTGCATACGTGTCTTATTAGTTTTTTACTTGTAGGTACCTAAATGTTACAGGATACTCAAAAAAATATAAATGCATTCTCTCTCATGTTAAATAGGGGGAGAACTTAATTTCTCACACAGTATCTGCTAAATATCGATAAATATTATTTTTATACATAATTTCTTATATTAAATTTGAGCAATAAAAGTAGAATTTCAAAGTTACGATGACCAGTTCCTAAAAATATACTATTTTTACTCGCTTTCTTTTAAATCGTAGCGTCTGCTTGTCGCTTGTCTGCCGAAAAAACTTTAGATCGATTTTTAACCCTTTTACCGTGATCCAATCGACTCGATGATGCAGGCAGACTCGTGGCGACGATAAAAATGATCTAACAAAGTATTCTTTAATTTCGTTATATTTTTTTAAATGATTATTGTATAATTTTGGACTTTTCGTGATTTCAACGATTTATACAATGTTTAATTTTCGAGCTCGACGCATGTAGTAGACGAGAAACCCGTTTCAATGAGAAAGGGAGTATAATAAAAACTTGTTTTTTATGGGTTAGTTTTTTCCCTCCTTCTATTGCACGGCAACATAAAACAAAAATTAAATTGACTGGTCTTTTTGTTGCGAATCCGCTAAAAATAAATGCGACTTAAAAATATGATTGGTGAGTGTAATTGTTGTATTTTAAAATCAAAAAGATTGCAATCTAATTTTTATAAAAAATGAATGTATAAAACATACGTTTTTTTTACAAATATAATTAACACAACTTCATTCAGGTTTATATTAAATAATTGACATTTTAAAAATTCAATATACAATATGTACCGTTATTTAGTAAATTTTATTAGTGATTAAATGATTAAGTATCGTATACATCATAAATAATTTTCAAATCTGACAAAACTATTAGAAATGCATACACGGAATAAATACATCTCAAACTAAGCTTGCGATATGTGTAAGTAGGAAAAATATGCTAGTCTCCTCGAATGAGGATCGAACCCCTGATCACTTGATCACTAGGCGAGTGTTTTAACCACCAGACTAACAAGCGCGTCAATACGTATTATTTCTTATTTGATGCGTAATGAACCAAATGGTTATACATAATTTATTAAAAAAACTACATACTTCTTACGTCAGAAAAGAAATCAAAGCACATAATTCTTTTCTATTTTATTTTTTTAACTCCTAAGCTTTTTTTATTTATAATTTTTTGTAAAAAAATTGTTAGAAATTTTTATATATTGCGTAACTTGCAATGTTCTTATATTTCACTTAATCTGCTTCAGTTTTTCACAAAATGCCAATTAAATTTAGCGGAAATAATAGTATGTTATGTTAACGTGTAAAAAACGCCATTTAGTAGCGTTGGTGATGGACATTGTTACATAGAAAATTATGTTTTTTATAGTTTTTGTTTTTGATACTTCATAATTATTTGCGTAATTTGGTAGCGTTAGTAACGGACATTGTTACTTAGAGAATAATGTATCTTGAATGATCTCAAGTTTTCACGGCCGTATCTTCTGGTGTATTATGCCATGTTTTTACGACCTGCGATTGCAGGGTGCATCATCAGGTATCCGAAACGTCGTCCAGAAAGTCTTAAAAACACGGCATAATACCCCAGAAGACACAAACCAGAAAACGCATTTTGATATTATTTAGATAGGTATTACTCTGCCACATGATATTTTCATTCATCTTTGATTCAAACAACCCGCAAATAAAATCCATTATTCCCAATTCAAAAGTCATTCCGGGCGACCGACCTCAGCATCTGAGATAAGAGGCAAATATCCCGATTTGATTCCGGGGCTAATTGTAGCGGTTCCCACAATACTAGGCTCATTGTTACTCCGGTAGCGATTGCGGTCCATCGAGCATTCGAATGCGGTTATGAAATGGTAACTGCTTACCCCCGCGGAGACCGCCGGCCCCCATCCCGCCGCGGGGCGCCAACAGATGAGCAGATAAGAGGACACTCGTCAAAATTATTGCTTTGGTTAGTCTGGGAAAACTGTTTTATCGACGTCGCTCAGCGCGCCAATTTACGTAGGTTATCGGCGAATGGGTTTTAGCGGTGATGCTGGTAACACTGAAGTGCCTTCAGAAATTCACGAGGGGTTTAGATACAAAGTCCTACAATGAATTTAAGGCAATGATGAGAGAAAAGCATTTAATTTTATTTTTGATGTGTAACATCTTTACGCTCGGTTTATGGGACTAATTTCGTGAATATGACGGAATCGTGTAACATGAAGTAGAAATGAAAAAAATTTCCGATTTTAATTTATTCATTTTATTCAGATTCAACTTCGACATGAGGCGTCGGAAGAAAATGTCAAATTCGATAAATTAGGGTTATGTTGAATTTAGATTTCTAATATCTCTGGATAACTTTGGTTTAGGAAAAAACTGTCCGAAAAAATAATGTATAACATATTATATTTTATTGATTTAAAAAAAATTGGTTATAAAATAATTTAATCCTAAATGAAACGATTATTAATACCTGTTAAGGTAACGTATAAATAAAATCAGCTGTTCATTTATCATATACTTTTTTAAATATAAGGCTATTTAATGCGATATATATTCACATGTATGTTTAATGGTACCTACCTATCTTTTTGGTTCGAAACCACGTTTCTGGGTTTTTTCACATGATTTGAAACTTTTCTCTGCGAATAAATAAATCATTTTATAATTTTCACACACCAGAAGATCTTTACGCTCGGCTCATGGGAAGCCGCAGACTCTTTTACTGACTCGTTCAAACTTTTATAAGCAGTTTGGACGAGTCTTTAATGAGCGTTACTGAGAAAAGCATAATACTGCGTACAAAATACACAAAGAAGAATATATTATTTATTTCAAACTCAATCAAATATCCGAATTACAATTTCGGCCTGCTATAGTGATGCAATGCATCAATGCGATGCGACCATGTACGAATTGGCACATGTTCTTGCACAGTGATTATGTGTGTACAGCGCAAGTGGCGAATAAGCAAACAAAATAAATTTGGTAACAATTATTGACGCAGAATACAATACAAGAATGACATCGCACATTCAAGGATACGTGCTGCTGTTTTTATGCCTAAGAGAATTACGTATCATAATAAAGAATTTATATTTGGGGTATAAAAGCAAAGCCAGCAATATCAAATTTGAATGCATTCATCGAGGATCACTAATTTATATGTACTGAATTCGAGATTTTATAGGAAACATGATTTTGGGATAGATATATAAAATCTAGAACTCAGTACATATTAAATTAATAATCCTCGGTGACTATTCGAATACTCAAAACATTTTTTTGGATATTGCTGTGCAAAGATACCATCATTAATATCAATATTAGGGTTGGCATAGTAGACCTCTTTCCATTTAAGAAAAACAATCGAATTAGTACAAACGGCAAAATAATTTATTTTGCAGATGACACAGTGCTTCTTTTTCAAGATGATTCCTGGGAAAATGTTTTAAAAAAGGCATAAAGTGGATTGAATCGAATAACATCATGGCTTGACAAAAATCTACTAACAGTAAATGCTTCAAAGACAAAATACATGTGTTTCTCTATCAGTAAAAGAACAGTAATAAAACAGCCCAAAAATCTACTGATTCGCACATATCAATCAAAAGATAAACCCTGTGATTGTACTAATCTGCAGACAACGGAAGATATACGATGTCTAGGTGTGTACATAGACCAGCATCTAAACTGGAGAAAACATATTTTAAATCTCACAATCCGAATAAGAAAGCTAGTTTATTTTTGCAAAGAAATTAGAGATGTACTCGACGCACTGACAAGAAGAATAGTATACTATGCACTGTGTCACTCACTCATTAATTATGCAACTGTCAGTTGGGGTGGTGCAGCTTGTACTATATTAGATTCATTAAGCAAAGCCCAGAAAATGGTATTGAGAGTTCTTCATAAAAAGCCATTTCGTTTTTCTTCAGAAGAACTTTTCAGTGAATATCACGTCCTGGATATCAATCAAATATATTTACTCAACACTTTAAAATATTTTTTCCGACATAAACAAGATCACCAACAAATAACTCACTCACACTCAACAAGCGCACAGGTGAACTGCGACTTTCTTGTACCAAAATTCACAAAAACATTTTCACAAAGATTTCACCTCTTCCAAGCACCAAAAATATTCAATACTCTTAACACTAAACTGAAAACATGTAGCCATAGTCTCGCGTATTTTTCTTCAAAAGTGAAACTCTGGCTGCATGAAAATAGAAGGAAGCAATCCCAAAACCTATTAAAAGCCATGATATAAACTAAATTTGAAATATACTAATCCTACAAGAACATTTAGGTACTTTCATCTTTTTAAATACTTTTAATTGTTTTATTTTATTTTATTTTATTAAATATCCTATTCAGATCATTTTTTTCCTTTGTCTATAATTGAATTAATTAACACCGTTTATAAATTGTAAACATTTAATTATTCTTCTTCTTTTGGTGTCATGTCAGGTCCCCCCAACGTTGACTATCACCCGAGAGAAAGCGTCCCTGTCCTGGGCAGCACGAAACAGCTCTCCAACACTTCTTATGCCCGTCCAGTCGCGTATATTGCGGAGCCAGGAAATTTGTCTCCTTCCAACACCTCTACGACCCTCTATCTTGCCCATAAGAATCAGGTGGAGCAATTCATATTTTTCTCATCTGAGCACATGACCCAAATACGATACCTTTCGGATTTTGATATTTGTCAGCAACTCTCTATTCACTCTAGCTCTTTGAAGAACTCTTGTGTTGCTGACCATATCCGTCCAGGGTATCCGGAGCATTCTCCGATGTATCCACATTTCGAACGCCTCCAGCCGGTTCATGCTACTCACTTTGAGGGTCCACGATTCCACTCCGTACAGCAGGACTGACCATATATAACATTTGACCAGTCGCTGTCGAAGTTTCAGGTTAAGATTGTCATCGCAGAATATCTGTCTCATTTTGTTAAAAGCAGCTCGCGATGCTTCAATTCTGCATTTGACTTCGGTTTCTGGGTCGAGGTCTTCCGCTAGGATACTTCCAAGGTATTTAAACTTTGTCACTCTCTCTATACCAGCCCCATTCAATGTGAGGCGTGCGCCCGTGTGATCTTGCCTACTAAACACCATGAACTTTGTTTTACTCACGTTCATGTTAAGACCCAGTCTTACACCAGCATCATTAATTCTGTTGATTAATTTAATTATTACTATTACTTAATTTTAATTGGCAATAAGATTGATTCACAAATGTTATCTAAATAATAAATATTCTTGAATATTATTTTATTTTATTTTTTATTTATTTTTTTATTTATCTTCATCTTGTTACATGACATAGAGATGGAGCCGCTCATCTCACTAGGAAGAACCTGTGCCGAGATGAGCAACTGAACAATATAGTGAGAACAAAAAATAATAAAGATATACAACAAAATACTATATAACTATAACATGAACCTATAGATCATTAAATACTAATCGCACTACACTCAAACACAAATATATAATATACATAAATGTACATGTGAAATATAATTAATTACAAAAATACATGTTACTAGAGCATGCCGAAGACACTTGTAATTGGGATAATGGGCATAGTCTTCACTACAATGTTTATTATCTGAGTGTCATGTACCCATTATCCTGTTAGTGTCTCTAATAAATAAAAATAAATAAAAAAATAAAATAAAAAAAAAATAAAAAAAATTATATAAATTATTAATAAATTGAATATATAAATATAAAATGTGGATAATAAGAACAGACACGGCGGTGGGCGGTTCTCACGTCTTACCTCAATAATGGAGATAAAATAAGTGTTTAAAGTCTGATCTATTTTTCATCTAGCATATAACATTACTCCGAACTCATTGTAAAGAAGTATTACATAAAAAAAAACTTTATAATTTTCTCATTTGTACTGAATTCTGATAAAACAATTAATGTGATTTTTTTAATAATTGATAAAATTGTCAACCCTTTTGCACGATTATCAACCCCCAGCCCCGCGATTGATAAATATTAAGTCACACTGCGCAATGCGACTGCGTAAAAGAGTGACCGCTTTCCCGCCCCTGTGGGACGCCATCTTCCCACGGCGGGAAAAACGCGCGCGCATCATTGGGCGATTTGAATAAATCAAATTTAGAATGTCACGCCGCATAAGCCGGCCACTCGAAACACAGTCTGGAAAAAATGATACAAGACTGCATGAAGTTTATTGTCGCTTGAAGGGGGGGGACAATGCTGTTTTGTCTGCGGCCACTCGACCAACAATTGACCCGCGTTTTGCATAAAAGAACCAAACAACGCCAAGGTGACGCGTAATAATACGTTTCTTTAATATGATTTTCGAGGAAAATTATATTTGTCTTTCTGTAACAAGGTTAAGACGGAAAAATTTGATTTGTGTTTGCGGCGCGGGAGGCACACAAGACAATGTCATCTAAGAATACGAAAGCGGGAAATGAGCAGGTGAGGGTAAACTATGTTTTGACGATTTTAATGTCGCTTGAGGTAATGGGGTAAGAGCGATAAATGAAGACGGTTTAATTGAATCAATAGCGCCAATGAAAGGAGAACTAAAGGAAATTGGTGCACATTTTATAATTGTTTTTTGAGTTTCGCAGTTTTTTTTATTATTTGGACGAATTGAATGCTGTATATTATATTCAAATCGGACAACAAACAATAAACTTATTGCTGATTAATCTTTGAAAAATCACTCGTAATCACTCCGTCGACCAAACGTGCGATCAGCCTGAGCTGTAAAGAGAAAAGAAAAGGAGGAAAACTCGTCTCTCAGAACCCCCTACACACCAAACGCGTGTATACAACTCGTGGAAGGGTGTGCCGTTCCGCAGTAGGGCTCTTCGACCACGCTCAGACTTATAATCAATAAAACATGACAGACGTCATCCTCGCAACGAGCGACCGCCGAAGAATGAAAAGTGTGCATTATTTAAAGCAATTATTGAAACAAGGTTTCTTTTAGTTTTTCGTTTTTCGGTAAGGTTTACTCTGCCTAGTCGATGATTAAGGACCGGTTGTATTAGCTTATGGTAAAACTTTCGTTTGGACCATTGATTATAATCATTTTACACCAATCACGCAACCCATTTTCGTAAAAATCTAATCTTAATCTATAATAATTCAGATTTTACGAAAGCTTACAACATGATGTAACCTGTCCTTAGTCTATAAAAATTCACTTGGTCGTTTTTCGCTTGACGCGGCTGCACAGAGTACAGTCGTAATACAACAAAGCGGTATTGCCCTGGAGTGCGTGGCCGCGTATTATTTTTAATAAGTGGCCATTTATACCGGGCGATCCCTGCGGGAAGGGGAGACCGGGGAAAAGGGGACTCGCTTAATTGTTACTTGTGTGTAAAAATATACACAAGCACGTCTCCCGGTGGCGAGGTGGTGCGCGGATACCAGTGGCGGGCGAACGGTGGTTGAAAATTAAACATTTAAAAAAAATTTACTTTATGAAAAATAGACCGTCAAGAGTTCGTTATTAATACTGATAGATGGCCCTAGTGGGACATTAGAGTACAAATTATAAATATTTTACGAACATTTTGAAGATAATATGATTACACAATACATTTTTTATGATTCAGAAATTATAAATGATATTCATGACAAAGATAAGAGTGTCGCAAATCAGTAAATACAATTAATAAATGTTTTAAAATGTTGTACAAAATACAAAATCGCCTAGCGAGTGTTTATATACTTATTCATGTTAGTATTTTGGGATATTCTGCCGCGTTTACATGAGTTTTGTGTCCTTTAAGGCCAGAATATCAAAATCATATAAAATCAAACAATTTTTTTGTATGTCTGTCCATCCGCCTGTCTGTCGTAAAGTCTGTAAATTACCGTAATTAAAACTTAAACAGCGCGCGGCATAAGTTTCGCGGTCACGCAAGGCAAGTCGTTATTATTATTTCTAGTAATTTTTCACGGGTGTACGGCTAGTACAACAATAATAATGAAAATGTTTTTTTAATACGGCCCATGATACTAGAATTTCTTTTTTTAATTTAAATTATGTACAAAACATATATATTGGCAATACAGAAAGAGAATATCAACGCTTACCCACCTTTAATGCAGAATTTAATTCTCGTGTTTAAAAGTTAAAGAAAAGTAGCATTATAATAGAATAGTGAAAATTAATATAATTAAATAAAAATAAAATACATTTAGAAACATTAGATAAAGTTTTAAGAAGGTATTGTAATATTATTTAAAAGTATGTAACAATTGTTTTTGATATGATTTTTTTTAATAAATTTTTCAATTTAGTATTGAAATATCTATGATTTTTTCCTCTTCAATTCATTGGAAAAAGTATTGAAAATTGATAAGGCTTGATATGTGAATTTATTTCCAATGTTTCGAAAGCTTAAAAAAGTAAGCTAAATTCTAACATCTGATGACTGAAAATGTTTGATCCTATTAGTTCTAAAAATACGAATAAATCATTTTATTTTGACTTTTAAAAAAATAAAATTAATATTCGAATGAGTTGGTAATGTTAAAAGTAACCAATTATCATCGGCCTTCTACATATAACATTTTCATTTTTCGTAAAACACAGTAACAATGTTCTGTGCATAGTTTTCTGGGATATTGTGATGTCACATCAGCCTTGTGATGGACCCTGCAATGGGATCCGAAACGTCAGCCAGAGAGTTCACATACACACGGCATAATATCCCAGAAAACTATACACAGAAGATTCTGAATTTTAAACATTTTAAACAGTAACAATCAATGACACAATTAATTAACATGACCTTATAGACTAATCTTTATACTGCACACACAACTGATTTTGATTTTTGTCAATACTATAGTTTATAGAGTCTCTGACATGAACAGGTGTAAACGAATACTAAATTGAATACACTCTACATATTATGCGTGTGCAGTGAGTATTTTGAAGTAAGACTTTTGGAAAAACATATATTTTGAGAAAAAATCGAAATAAAGGATATATCTCGTAATAATTATCATCATATAATCCCAAATTGAATACACTGTTCGATAAATATTTAATTTAAAGTCATGCTTTAATTATATTAAAGGTATTAATTAATTTAATGATATTAAAGGTAGCTATCAACCAATTCAATATACATGCGAAAATATCTTCCATTTGTGTTTTATCTTTTTTGAGTAAAACGCAAACATTTTTTAAATAAAATCTGTACGAACGGTATGTGTTTTAAAATATTTTAGAGTCAAATTTCGTAGACAAGCAGTTAGTTAATTAGTAAAGTATTTATAATATAATCTATTTTCCTTTACGTTCCGCCACTGACCCCATTCTAAGCTGTGTTAATACAAGAGAGAAGTGGTCTCCTGTTGCGCATGCGTTTATTTAAATGTTTTTAGTTCCTGGGTGTTCGGTTCTCAGCCCTCATCCCCCAGCCAATGCGCGCGCGAGGAAGTAGGTTCCGCGTGGAAAGGGTTGCTCAGGGAAAGGGTGCGGCATATTACCATCCGTAATTAATGACCGATAGGGACAATATGATTGCCGGGCATTTAAATGAATTGACGTCATAATTTATTCTAATGTATAAGAAGATAATGGTTGGACAATGGCAGTAATGGACAATTTAAATTTCGGCGCGTGGGACCATTGAATTAAATTTTTTGTAAATATTAGTCATACAGAGCTTTATTAGGATATTAAAGTATTTTTATTAAAGTTGAATAAGTGGTTTGTAATGGAGCGCACACTTACCCATCACCGTTTTTTTCTTCATAATTTAAATCCTTAATATAAGAGTATATGTCATGTACGGGTACATGTAAGCGTTGGTCCATTTATATATTTATTTTTCTAATATAGGTATGTCAATGGCTTAGTAACACAAAAACCTATCTATAAAAAATATGTTTTTGAGATAAGTATGCGGTTTATTCGGAATAAACCAGTCTTTCACAACATATAAAAAATTGTCTTTATTTTTTTTTAAATAACGACGGATAAAGTATTGTTAGATTTTTTCATAATACATATTATGATTTGTTTTTCGATTCGCTTCGTTAACCTATTTGTCTATTTGTCTGAACGAAATCTTACAATCGATATTTCACCAGCTACCAATTTCCAATCGAGCTGAAATTTTGCACACAGACGTATTCTCGATGACAATACAATAATAAAATTCATTAATAAATCAATTAATCCATCAACGTTTAATAATATAATTAATTAATCTAAGTTTTATATGAGAAATTTGTTAATGAGCTTACCAAAATATGGCGCTTGTTTCGTACCGAAGTAATTTTGAAGGCTGGTTAATATTGAGACTAAAATGTAGAAAATTATATTACATGAATAATAAAAAAAACACACTTATGTATATTTAAATGTACTAAAAAGTGAAAAACAAATTTTCGGACAAAAAATATTCACTCATATTCACTCTGTATTTAATTATGTAATCCATTTCAATATCGTAAGCGCCCACATTTTATTTGCGAAGTACCTAAGGAAAATTTTTTTTTCCGAAAATTTATTCTTTAACAATTTTAATTAAAAAGCTTTAGATTTTTTAAAACCTTTAAAAGCTTTTAAATGTTTTAAAAAATACATCTAATTAACATATAAATATTCACTCTGCAATGGGACCATGAGTTCTATCGGATACAATATTAATCTGAACCCTGTGATCGAACATAATTGAGTTATTTTGACATTTAAGATGATTATATTTTCGAAGGCAGAGACAGGTTCCAGAAGCGAGTGATTGTTTTTGATTCGCAACATTTTTGAATTTCCGTATATGAATATCATTTTAATAAAAGTTTTTAAGTATTCGTGCATTGTCGATTAAAAATCTTTTGATTGATGACTTCAAACATTGAGGATAAAATGAATAAGCGACTGTTATTAAATGATATTGCTTACCTCTATACATACATGCAATCATTCAATTGAGTGAAATATTAAAACACCAAAATTTTCCGTAATTCGTTTTTCAAGGTCCTTATTTATCTGAAATGTATAATTATTTGTTTATCTAATCATTATTTTATTTCTTAGTTCATTGCTAGAAAATTAAAAATTTATACCAGTAGAGAAGTTTATTTCATTTCAATTTAATTATTTTGTACTCTAATTTTTATATTCATATTTATTTTATTTTATGTCAACAGTAGGTACATTGAAGTATTGTACACTTTCTAATAATATTGTGTTGATGTTTAATAATTCATTTTAAGACAAAATGTGAGATATAAAAGCAAAGGCAGTAATATACAAAAAATTAAAAAATATATTTTGAATCCATTCACCGTGGATCATTAATTTAAAATGTACTGAATTATAGATTTTATCTTCCAAAATCATTTTTTTCTATAAATTTATAAGTAACTAGCTGTTAAAATCTAACTAAAACAATATTTACATTTAATCAAAGCTGGGATCGATAGGATGTCTAGGGAAGAAATATGGCCTATTTATTCCGTCAGAAATATGTATGCAAAATTTGGGTGCAATCGGTGAAGCGGTGTAGATTTGTACAGAAAATATGTCTGGGAGAGGGGACGGATTAGAGTGAGAAGGGAAAATGTCGCCTATATTACCCGCCGGGTCCTAAAGCATAAGTATGCAAAATTTGAATCGAATCGGTGTAGATTTGTATAGAGAACAGACAGATAGACAGACATTGCTGCCTTTGCTTTTATACCCAACATTTATAATATTGAAAACGTATAAAAGCGTCCAAAATACCATTAAATGAATATGTCTTATGTAATACTTATGTCGTATTCAGGAAATATCCCTTGGTTAAAAAAATCTAGCTATCTGAGTGCATTTGCCGATGTTTGCAAATACTTTGCTTGTGTTTGTATGAGCTTTTAAACATATTATTAAATAATAAAATATTCAGCGGTTAGGAATACTGCAATAATTTACCCACATCATTGATGGTAGAACACTCGGTATATTTTATGAAGTCTAGCAGCTTGCGGAAATGGCTATATTTATTTTCCTCAGAAAAGCACCTTTCGCGCACTTAGCGCCGCGGTGCGGTAGAAAAAAACACTACCAACGTGAAAACCCGCATAGATGTGTTTTCTTCTTCATTTGGGTCGGGCTACAACTACATGACATGGTGCGGTTTTTAAGCTTTAGTCAAATTAGTTGTTACCATTTACTACATTTCAACGAAATATCTAAAAACAATATTGTTGAATTAATAATAAATGAAAATTAATATGCAGTTCCAGAGGTTACTTTGTTTAATACATGTTAAATATATTTATTTAGCGTGAATCTCAGTAAAATTTGTCACCAAAACCCCATTAGAAAATTTTGTAGCATTTCTATATACTCTCTTCTCGTGTTTTGTCTTCACTTTTACCTGTACCAAGTGCCTCTAAAGACTTTTCAAAATTTAAAGAAATTGAGAGACGCGCTTTTTTTCTCGAAAAAGATTTTGCTTTTAATTAACGTTTAAATAGTATTCAAACAGATTTGAATAAAAAAGTATACAAAATATAAAATCCACTCTAAAAATTAAGCGGCGAAATCTATTTATACTATTTCATAAAAACGACTACAGATGTCTCTAGCATATTCCCTTCAAATATGTGATCACTAAAGCCAGCTTATACAGGTCGTAAGCCCTGGGTCATCCTATTAAAAAACTTCCACACACTTCATCATACAAATTGATTTGTATTTGTGAGTCTTCTATAATTTATTTTAAATTAAAAATATATATTTTTACATTCCAGTTTTTTTTGACAGCTCCAGGCTTACTTTGAAAGTGTTAATTGATTTCGCACCTTCATTTAAATCTTTAAATTAGAAGAGATTAAAATATTAATGTGCATATTTTATTTTAATTTTCAAAGCTAACACGGGTTATGATGCCCAATTACTCTGATTAAACACATCACAAAAATACCTTGGTTTGAGAAAACCATATGGGTTGTGACCTCACCGGTTTGAGAGATTAGTGTAACGCTCGCTGGACTGCGAGGTGAGATTTTAAATTTAAAACCAGTCAGTTGGCACCCGCCTATCTGGAGCAGGTAACGGAGAGCTAAACTCTTGAAACCGCATTAGAAACCCAGCCTCGCTGCGAGGATCCTTGTTAGGAAGGCGGGCAGGTGAGCCCCACCAGCGCGGACCAGGTGCCGAGCCTGGCACGCGCAGCTACCTGCGGACTATGCGCACAGCTGATAAGCGGCAACTTGACCCTGGAGCGACTCGATGTTAGCCCTTATCTAGACTAATTGGTTTTAGTCATTTCGTAGTACCGCTTCAGTAATAACTTTTCTGAATTTGCAAATCATATTTTGGAAACAATCCATTATTTTGGTATTTGCAAGGGTTTAGAAATTTCGCATTCAAATAACATTTACGGATTAACGGATTTTAGTAAGATAAATGAAATATTTATATTTATTATCCTGGCATGATCATATTCGACAAGTATTGGAGGATGGCCCTGTTGAGAGCCTCAACAACCATAGAGCGTGCACGAGAAGATGTATGAATGTAGCCGAAGCAAAAGTAGTGTGCCAAAATAGAGGAATATGGCGTTCTATCCTCTCTGTATACCTCTGCGGAGAAACGGCGTGATAGTTAATTAGTTATATTTATTAACCCCCTTATATTTAGTTTGTACCAAAGTACATAATTTTTAAGTATCAATTAAAATTTATAACATTATTTTTATCTGTATTATAAATATACTTTTATATAGGTACTCAAAGGTTTGCTTATAAAATATGGTATTTTTTTATATAAAACGGTAATCCTACGCATTTTCACATTTAGCGAAATACGATAAAACTGAAAAATATAAGCTTAAAAATCAAAAGCAATAGAGGATTTAAAATTTAGCACGTAAACTAAGATGGTAAATGATTAGAAAATAATTGGATTTTTTCTGAACTATGCCACAAAAATATATACCCTACTAAATAAGAACTGTCTAACGAGAAGATTAAAATTTTATTTTATCGGTGAGCTGTAAATTACACTGGTACTTAAATTAATAATTTTATTCGGAAATCCAACTGTAAATAACTCTTTATTAGTTACCCACACATTCTCTGTTTACAGGCTGGCCGCGGATCAACCCTTCAATCACCAACCCTCCGGTAATGCGACACCTCCCCGTTTACTATTATTTATTAAACCAGCGAGTAGTTAACTCTTTCATCAGACTTGTGTGCCTGCATTCTGAAAATGAACATCGGCTCAATTAGTCTGCAGATAAAATTTATTTTAAGAGTGGGTGCTTAGAAATAATAAGGGTACCTAAGTAAATTTTTTAACGCAAAAATTATTATCATTTATATCCATATGGTAATTAAACGTTTTTATAGTTAATTTATATTAATATAATGAAAGCATATCTCAAAAGCACCATGTCATAACATTATATATCTGGACATAATTTTCCCAAAATATAACAATTTATGTCCCTGAAAAGGGAATTCATCTTATTCTCGTACATATATGGAGATTCTTTTCACGTTTCTATAAATAATAATTCTGTGTAGAGTTGTCTGGGCTATTTTGTAGGCTGTTGTCGTTGATGGCATCAGCCAGAGACGTCGGATGCACACGGCAGATGAGCCCAAAAGCAAAAATAAAATAATTACGAAATTAAATTTTTTTAGTTACGTGGTAACAGTCAATTTATTGTCACTATTAGTAATTAATATTAAAATTGGCTGTATATAACCCGTCAAAAATAACGTACTTTCATTACATATTTCGGCCGCCAGTTAAGTTAAGTTGTGAGAGCAGCGCTATCTAGAGTAGCGTAGTGTCTGGATAAGGTTGGTGATGGACATTATTAAATAGAGAATTATGCTTTTTTTGCTTCTTATACTTCATTATTATATCATACCTCATTATTATTTGAGCCATCTGGTAGCATTAGTGACGGATATTGTTACGTAGAGAATAATAGTTTTGATACTAAATTTTATACACCTCATTATTATTTGTACCATCTGATTATTGACGGACATTGCTACATAGATAAATAAATATTTTGATTAATGATCAATGACGTATGCAGTTTTAATTTTCGTTTAACTGAAATATTTTTTACAATCTAATTCAGAGAATTTTATTAAAAAGCATGAAGTCAATGTTTGTCATTGTATTTAATAATAATTTTGAGGTCATACTAATTTTTGGGATGGATGGGAAGATACGGACGGACATTCGATAATTATTATTATTAGGGATGGGAAATACCTATGTAGGTCCCAGGCATGTTAGGCTTGATTGATTTTATTTTATTAAATTCAGCGTCTGCGTGAGCAACATCAAAACCGTTCAGACAACGCCGTTCACGTCCATACTGCAAAGAGACCAAAACGTACAAAGATACGAAATTAAAAAACGATGCCGCTCTGATTTTCGTATCAATAATCACATTATGAATTACAATAAAGTACACGTTATCTTAAAATGTCAATATTGCTTTACGAATGAAGTTCTAATAAATCGCGGTATTTGAGAGAAGCATCTAATATTCCTATTGAAAAAAAAATTAATAAGATATTGCATATGGTGGTTCTAACCGGAGATGTTATTCAAATTCGGCAACATTCTGTACATCAAGGTGTATATTATGGTCACTAAGTTAGCGATTATTATTCTATTAGATAAAGATAGTAAATGAAAATAAATTTTCTTGGTATAATTCAAATTTATTGCTGATTCCTTCTCTATAAACTAATATTCGAGTAATTCTTCTACATTATGGACTGGAGACAAAGCAGTTTGCATTGAAGACAGGAAAAAAAATATGTGTCTGTCATGTGATGCTGTACCTGGGGAAATCTCAAGGGGTATTTCACGATACTTACAATAAGGGCATGTTGCTTGATCAGAAGTTGGAGTAAGGGTTAAGCAAAACGCATAGATTTTTACGAAAACGGGTGTTTTGATTGGAGGAGAACGCAAAAATCTATGCTTTTTTCTTACTTACTGATCAAACAACAGGCCCTAATTTAATATCACTTCTTTTATTGAACAAACTACATCACATTTTTTTATTTTTCTAATAATATGTTCAATGATCATCGCATCTTAGGACTGGTAAAATATTAGCACTATAACAAATTATTTAAAACGTTATGACCTCTTGAAAATCTACATATTTGGCCAATTTCCCATTTTTTATTATTTTTTTATTTTTTAAAGGTTAATAGTCTTTACTTTCTGATAACAACGTCATGGTATAACGAGATATTTTATAATCCCCTGGCACACAAAGGGTCACGTTAAAATGAAACAAAGGATTGTCGAGGGGCGTGTTTACTTTGTTTCTCGACAGATATTTATAAAGGACATGGGAAATTCACGTCGACGCTATTTGTCCAACAAAATTCGAGGTAGATTGAAAAGTTTTCTCGTTTATTTGTTATTTGCTTCGGTACAAAGTGCCCCCTGCCTACCTTCCGCATGGGGATTTATCTACGTAAAAGGGTTTCAAAAATACTATACCGTCACGTGTCGTGGCTGCGGGAGGCAAATAAAAATACTGGAAATTAATTAGCGATTTACTAATAAATTATTTATTAATTATTTAATCTACAAAATCACTTAAGATGAATTAAACTTAACGCTATTCTATAATATACACTTTTTCGCAAAATATCTCTTCATCTATGAACACTTCAATATCGCTGGATAACACTTATTTATAAAACAAAATTCTTTGACGATGAAGAATTTATTGAGTGTCTTATATTCGTATTTTCGGTGGTATTTTCACACATTATCGTAATATTTTCCTTTTAATTATTTCAAAGACAATTTTTTGCACCAAGTACCGAATATTATGTCTTGAATTTACCGATGAGGTAGGTATCTTTAGCAAAATGTGGTATCATATGGTATGCTATTACGACCAGAAATAACGCGAGGTTATCGAATCGCATTTAGAACGAAATTTTTCGTAAAATGTTTCGGATTGCATGATAAATTCACCTGGTTTCTAGACAATAAATATTAAATTAAATAATGTTATATTGGACGGATTGAAAATGGAGCCCATGTACAGTTAATAAGCCTTTTTAGAGATATATATATATATAAATATATTTTAAAATTATTTATGATGAAGAAAGAGGTAAATTTCTACTTCTGAATTATGTGTGCGATTGAAATTCAATTTTGACGGTGATTATCAATCGCAATACACAGGTTAGATATTTATTCTTTCGTAAATTATATATGTAAATTTACTCGCTTTTTTAAAATTTTAATTTAAATTTACTATGTATATTGCTGGGTACTCACATAGGTTTATCCGCGATATCTACATAAATATCTGGTATATTATGTTTTACCAATATTTTTTAATTACCGTAACGTAATTATTCTGATTGAAGACAATGGAAATTTGCTCACAGTTAATGAATTTTGTATGAAAATGCTTTAAACTCCTCTATTCATCCCATCAGACAAATGACGACAATTTAAATTGAATGCTGTCAGTTTTTATTTTTGTATACTTTAGGACCCTGGATTAAACATTGATAAACCCTCTGGCCAATCCCTCTGTCCATTCCTAGCCAATTCACGTCCTCCCCTGATATCAAGCATATTATAATCCATTCCAAATGAATTTCAAAGCTCTCCACTCCAAATTTTGTATAATTAATAATTACTCTTTAGAATCCGACGCAACATATAGGCAACATTTCCCAAAATTCCATCTGGACGATATTATAAAGGGTTATTTGTAAAACATTAATAACCTCGCAGGACTTTACTCCTGCCTTGATTATGAGTCAAAAATTTTCAACCTATTATGACCAAGTTATCAATAGTTAAGGAAATATGCGACATCAAAGTTTGCATTTTTTCCCAATATTTCTGACATATGTTGGTAAAACGTTGGATTATCATTACAGTAACTTATATCGAGTATGAAAAATTTATTCATTTTAATACAAGTCAAGTAAAAAAATAAAAATCTTCGAATTCCAATTGGAATTTTTTCAGGGTTTTTATCATTTTATTTAACTTGTATTGAAACAAATGAATTTTTCGTAATTGATATTAATTACTATAATGTTAGTCCAACGTTTTACAAAAAATAAGTCAGAAATATTGAAAAAAAAATGCAAACTTTGATGTCGCATATCTCCATAACTATCTTGAATATTTTCGACTCATAATCAAGGCAGGAGTATAGTCCTGCGAGGTTATTAATGTTTTATAAATAACTCTGTATAATTGAGTTGAGATGTTTTTAAATAAATAAGGTTTAATTGATCTTGCTTGAAAATGAAACAATTTCCTAGATTATCGTAACTTGCAGCAGAGTTTTGTTTTGTCTCAGAGTTAGTCTCTCCAGCATCCCCACAGCGCCCCTCGCTCCGTTACATTTAAAATGCATTAATATAATTTAACTTCATCCCCGGCGTAATTTTGATTGGCGGCATAATAAAGTGTGAATCATCACTCTATCGGAATTGTTTGCAATTAAGATTCGTGTTGCGGCAATTGCTGGTGATGAGGTATATGAAAGGCCGGTGCCATATGGCTGATGGACCCCACACCCCACCACTGGCTGATTTACATATTTACTTTAAATATTGCATTTGGACTTGCTATTGGCGTGGCACGCGACTCACGAAAATTCCAAAGGCAGTTCGTGAAACCGTAATAGGTTTAATATATATTTTAACATAATATTACTTTTTGATGAAATAAAAGTTCAAGTGTTTGTGTAGTAGGTACATTTTTTTAATAAAAATTATAATAAGTTTTAAGAAACTTAACGGTGACATCATCAGATCAGATCGGTACTAAATAAAGTAAAATCACCATTATTTATTAAATATAATTATACGGAGAGTTAAATACATTTTGTCACGAGACGTGGCTACGGGAGGAAAATGAATCGCCAAAACAATTTAAACTTTTATTTATTATGCAAAAAGTCACTGGATATGAATTAAATCGTAACACTATTCTTAAATGTTTCTACAATTTTACAAACTCTTATCATACAATTACTTAATTCACACTAATTATCTCTAATCACTCGTTTCTATCGCTCGTTCACTTTCTAGAAAATTCCGTTCAATATTCGCATGTAGAAAAAATTCTCGCACATGGTATAGGTACTTCCTTTATTTATCACTCGATTAATCACGCTGGTCACACCGCCTTGCGGTTTATCGCTACTAACGTCGCATTTGTGAAACGCCAACAAGACTGAATTGCGCATTGCGGTGCTCCTTGTATTTATATCTGACCCTTGTTTATTTAGATGCTTCCAGAACCTTCTAGCAACTTCCGATTTTATTGTGAATGGTGTAGAGCAACGTTCCCTCTAATTTTTCTATTGTGTGTGCGGATCTTCGACGTATCTGTGCAGTGGCGGTGCAATAAATTTACACCCCCCCCCCCCCCATAAATACACATACAATTTTTCATAAAAATGTATATTTTCAGGGTATTTATTAATTACTGTGATTTTATATTATTTCCCTAGCTGTGTCCGGTAAGAAGAAAGCGGAGGAAAGTTGCCTGGCAAGCCCGTATTACAAGCCTCAATATGATATTCCAAATACATACATATTTTTTAGTTTAAAAAAGGTTACTTACTTACTAGAAAAACATCGCATTTCTATTGTACCTACTTTTCATATTTGATTCGGAACATATGATGCATTTGACACGATCATATGTCTCCGAATAAACAAATATTTCACCAATTGTTACTTTTTGTAAATGCATTGAAGATGGCACTTTTGTTTCGACGATTTCAGAGAGCCATTCCAGTTTAAATTTATCGAAGGATTTCTTCTTAACGGTCGCCACATCCACTCCTTTTCGACATTTTAAGGGGATGAATTTTATATAATTAATAGGTAAAATTGTATCATTCGACTCATTTCTCCGAAAGCGTGCAAAAGAATTGTGCATGTATTATTTCATGCATTCGAGCAAAACTAAAATCTGGCAAAGGAAACTTTCTTTTGTAATATTGACTGTGCGGAGTGTAAAACATGTGTGCGGAGACATCTTGCTAGGTGTGCGCGCGCACACGCGCACACCTTACAGGGAACGTTGGTGTAGAGTGCTGCAAAATCATCGATAACGTGCAACTCTTCCTGATTCTGACATATCATGTTATTTTTTTTCAATAAAAAAATTGTACACCTACGAAATTATTTACAAATCAATTTATGCATATCTACTTTTAATATTAATCCTTACATGATTTATTTAATCCAGAAACAAGCGGAGAAAATGACTGAACAACAGCAACAAAGTCCCTGCTAAATTCAAGATCAATGGGACAAAGGAGCATAGAAAGTACAAAACAAAGATGGAGCGACAATGTTCTCAAAGACATATCTGTCTTGGAGATCCAAAACTAGAGAGCTGGCGCAAGACGATAGAGATGAGTGGAGAAAGACTCTTGAGGAGGCCAAGACCCACCAGGGGTTGTAGAGAGGACAGTGATGATGATGATGATTTATTCAATATGTAAAGGAAAGTCAGAATGATCCATCTAGAATATTCTTCAAGGTACAAAATGTAATATGTCGTTTATTAATTACAATTATAATTTTTAATTTTAATTTTTTTTAATTATTTTTTTTTGTTATCATATGGTCGTTTGGCTTCGAGGGTGTTTTTATTTCCAAAATTTGGTATCGTCCCTGGTAGCAGCGATCGGTATCGCACATGCCTTTACAATCTCCACAATTGTTTGTCAATTTACATATATTATGTTGATCGCCCACTTTCCCCAGTCCACCCCACATGTGCTCAATTGTCTGTGCAGTCTTACCCGTTTATCAAATGGAGCCCTTCAGGACTCATCAATTTGAATATGTTCAACATATAGAAAAAATTACTTCGCAAGATTCACGTTCATTAATTTTATTGAATATTCATTTTATATTTTTATCATGAACATGGAATAATCATTTGCAGTAATCGCATATTAATATATAATTTTAAAAAATGAAGTAGACCCGAAACCGTGGCATGAAAACATTGCTCATAACTATTCTTACACTATCATAATTGAGCCGTACAATCTAATGGACAATAATCATAAAAATTTGAAGAAAATACTTAAAATAATAAATCTAGAATTTATTACTGAATTTATATTTTCTGTGGCTAATTTTCTTCAACAAGGTATTATTTTGTGCATTTTTGGAATAATTATAGAGGTACTACTACCTTTAATGCATTGATTTGATAAGAGGCACTGATATTATTAAGAAGAATATTACACCATGGTTGATAAACTGAATATTCTAAACTTTAGCTAAATATTTAAAAATGACAAATTCAGACGAATTAAGTATATATTCTTCCCTAATATTTTTCCTTATATTTCTTACGCCCATTTTGTGTACAAGTATAATATGGTGTTCACTCTAATAATAAAAGTGAACTGGTGAAATATTTTTTTTAAATTTGCCGAAAAAAACTTACTAATTGACAATTATACTGATAATTTGTCGATCAATCAAATAATTTATAGGTTGATATTTTATGATTTAATGTAATGTAATAATTTTGAACTGTCTAAATTTTTATATTAATCTTATTACGTCAGTTATTACTGAAAATTTCGCTAGATAAATCATATATTGATGCATATACATTTTATCTGTCAGCTATGAAGGTTGTACTTTGTATGAGCTATGGAGATTGAAGATGTACTTTGCCAAGTATCAAAATGGAAATATATTTTTTTGTGACGAATTTATAAACAATGCCTCCTGCTTATCGATAAGTTCTCTAGGAATTTTCTACTTAACATCGTTAGATAGACAGATAACATAAAAAATGTTTTACATAATGATGATACTTACTTAAAAGAGCGCATCGCCGTGTATGCGTTCGAGTTTGAAACATTTCCAACAATAGGTACTTCCTAGCCTAGAAATTAAACGTCAAAAATATACCTTCTTGCCTGTAGAAAAAATAAAATGGACGTGAAAAATATAAATACCACTTTATTTCTTCTTGAAGTAACCCGAATATTAAATAATTTACATACAATATTTTTACACAATTAACTAAATGTATTTTTAGTTAATTGTACATTTCGTTCCTTAAAATAATCATACGATTTGGTTATTTTTTTACTTTGGCAATGGTAAAACTGCGAAATGCATACTGGGTTTTAGAATCAATTATAATATAGATATACCCTAAAATGATGTGAATGGACCAAGTTAAGGAGAACAAAAACATATCAATCTCTACAAGATCCAGTTGGAGATGAATAATTAAAATGATTCACACAAGGTATCACGATAGTAGGAGTATAATGTACCTAATAAGATTGCCGATTTTATTTAATCAGCAAACATAATAATTTCGTTGTCTGTCCATCCGTATGTCTGTCTGTTCCTCGCGGATTCACGGCTAAACAAAACAAATTAAATGGCCTGAGATGGAGCTTGAACCTTGAAGGGAAATATAAAAAAAAATTACTATTTCATGGGTATCGGCTGTAAATAAGTCAACACTTTAGGAACCGCCATGTAAAATTACCGTCATTTTTGAAGGGTTACAGTCAGTAAATGTCATGATATGACAGTAGAGAAAATGCACGCTATTCTACCCGATGTCATCAATCTGTAAACTAAGTGGGACAAACGGGGCCGTGACGGGAGGGTAGCGCAGCTCGGTGTTATTGCGCAGATGTAGGTATGCGGAGTCGCGTGACGCTACGGGGAGATCCTTATCCTGTCCCGTCCTACAAAGCTGTCCATGGACAGATGACGCAGAGCGCTGCGCCATACGATTTGTGATGATTTAATGACGACATACCGAGCCGACTCCATCAACCACTTTATAAATTTGTGTGAGCGTGGAAGAAAAATTGTGTTCCAAAAATTATCATCTGAGAAGTATCTCAATTCAATTGTAACATGTTTGAAGTTATATCATTATGTAGCGGAAATGCATGTAGCGGAGCATGTAGCGAAAGCGTGTAGCGAAAATTCGAGACCACCAAATGCACTTGAAATTAGTGTTCCAGTAATATCTAAATATGATGATTATACGGCTGGGTAAGAATCGAACCTCAGTCACCCGAACAACAACCCAGCAACTAAGCGACATAGGCACCAACGGTTCCCCTCAATCCGTCAAAAACACATCATGTTACATAGGTATTAACCGTTCACTCGTAAAAACTTACGGAACATACCTAATTTAAATATTTATTTTTCCTGATTTTTTTTATTTCCTTCAATTTTTTTAATAATTACAGTTATATATATTTTTTACTTATTTGTTCTTTTTACATAAATTAATACAATTTAACATTTAATATAAAGGGTAACATTTAATATAAAGGATACAATTTATTCTACTATCCCTATGAGAATTAGAGACTCGTGTATAAAAATAAATATTGCAGGTGTAAAGTTATAAATATGCATTAATTTAAGCAGTACAAAATATAATTGAATGTATAACAATGATTCTATATAAAAAATAAATATTATATTAGTAAGAAGCAGTAGTAAGTAGCCTTTAAATATCTTTTCATTTGATGATATATTTTCTCTGATTTCGCATAATCGTGAAAATTGAGGTGGGAGGTGCAATTCTCTGTGAACTGACATTTTAAAACAGTTTCATGATTATATTATGTGTCTAATAGGTGTCTGTATGTATGTTTTTTGGTTTCAATTTTTAATTTATTCTGTCTTTTATTTCTCAGATTATTAGTGGAAGATTATTAAAGAAATTAATACCAAGAAAACTAAAATGATTTTGGGTTGCGGTAAAATTAAATTTTGGTTTGTTAAGTGTATCTTTAAATCTCGAAGATCGAAAATCGCTTATTTTATTTAATACATAGTTTTAAAGGAAGCATAAAATATTCTTTGGAAGCGCCGGGTGTGCATGCTAAACGAGCGCTCTGATCTACGCTCATCTCATCTCATCTGAGCATCTGAGCTACGCTCCCAAATGATATATCTCGCCAAAAAACCATATAAGAATATATATCTGAATTTTACCTCTTTGAATTGTTTAGTGAATAAATTATATTTTTAAAAAAATGCGTTTCTCTTTTATCATTTGCCCTTATTGTATAATGTAGCATATTTAATAGGGAATATAACCGTTTTTTTTTTGTAAAATTGGGAGAATTTGAAAAAAAAATTTTTTAATGAACTGTGTCCTATTAGGTAGATTTCTACGCTTTCAAGGCTACCACCACAAATGCCCATTCGCTAAATTTAGTCTTCTGGCAATTGTTACTCAAAGATTTTGTATAAATTCTACCGCGCGTATATGAGTACACGCACGATTTTTTTATATGTATGTTCTAAGAACACAGTTACTGGATTTCGTCCACAGAGGGATATTCATTAATTAAGATAAAATATAGATGTCTCACAGAGATGCAGTCATTTATTTAGAAAACATGTAAGGATGTCTTTACGGGATAGTTCAAAATTTTAATTGAATATACATCAAATTCGCGAAATTTTTGGTATCATTTTATCATTAGACATTATTGTAGCCTGCTTGACATGTTAAAACCAGTCGACAGAAAGCTTTATATATATATAAAGATGTATGGTACCTACAGATGTGTGTTTGAAATCATCCCAGAGTGATGTCGCGCCCTCCGACCTCGTATCTTGGCCGGTAGATATGCACCAACGTTTGGCCAAACATCTCAAGCCTTGTCCCTGATTGCTGATTAAGATCCCCCTGGAGCAGGGACCGCCAACTGTTGGAGATTATTCAAATACAAAAGCGTAGGTACCAGCACTCAGATTTTCTAAAATAATTAGCAAAAATGTCACCAAGGATTGACAGGCCAGAGACTTTGTATCTAACTTTTAATCTAACGTATTTTTAATTCTATCTATTCTAAATAAAATATATTAGGTTCTTTCTTACTTACGGAATTGACGTTTTCTGATACTGGCTAGTATTGAAGGTTATATTAAAACCACGACATTTCTTATTAAAGAGTTAAGGTTATTATTACGGTCGTCAGACATATTTAACTGTAAATGGTTACGGATATTTTATACGAACCGTATGTTTTTCCGAGAGACAATTGTCGACGTTTCGTTGAAGTGGTATTCAACCTGTTTCCGCGGAGGTATAGGGCGGACTGATTGATATTGATGGCGACTTCAACGAAACGTAGAGAAATGTCTCAATTGTATCTTGTCAAAACATACGGTTCGTATAAAATATCCGTAACCATTTACAGTTTAATCTGACATTCCTTTTTCAAAATTAGTTATTAATTTGTTTTCTATATTTTTGTCCCGTTTCATTTTTGAAGTTAAATTCTTTTAAAAAAAATTAAAAAATAGAGTAAAATATGTACCGCACTTGCAATTAGCATTCAGTAATATTTAAATGTGATTATTTCGTTCGAATTGACAGCTAAAAAAACGAAACGCGCGGACGACAACGCGGCAACTACACGACATAGCCACCACCGATTCTCTCTAGCCATCAAAAATATACCACAAGAGCAGGGCTTATCTAAGACGCAAACCATTAATTTAAGAAACGTTTCTTTAAGTGTGAGTTTTAATTATTTTCGGGAAACTCGATAAAATAATCGTCAATGAACAGTGTAGATTTTTACAACACAATATTTTGAGCGTCATTGACATATAATTTTGTCTTTATTTTAGTTTTCAAGTAAAACTTCTACCGCGCGTACATGAGTACACGCACGAATTATTTTAGTTTATCGGGCAGTTTGTTTAATAGTTTTGGAATTACAAACTCTTTGGTGTCAGTTTAACACGTGAAATTGTCACATTTTTATTTTATTTATTTATTTATTTAATTTATGGTACAAATATAGTTCTTATATATAACATATCAGATTAAACATTTTTTTTAAATACTTAGTAGTCATGTAGACCTCATCAGTGAAGAGAAGCTCTTGAGTCTGATGAGGGAGCCACAGTTCTTATTCCTTGTTATAATATATAGGTACATAGTGTATACAAGTTATTTATTAATACAGTAAAAAGGTAAATTGATAATGAAAGTATAGGAGTTATTTTGAAAAAAGCTATAAGTTTAAATGATTTATGAATTTAAGTTTGATTTTAAGAAAATTTTAATTTTTTTGATTTGCTCTGAGAGGTTACTGATGCATCGTATCTCGATAGGTAAGTTATTATAGTAATTAATGGCTTTATAAATATAGTGATGCTGCATTTGGGTTGTTTTACATTTAGGCATTATGAATTGGTTTCAATTTCTCATAAGTATGAAATATTTCTGGTTTTCTGTAAGGTTTTTTTCTTTACATATTTTTAATATGGAAACTTGCTTGAAAATATGTAAAGAAAAAAACCTATGTAAACATTCTAATTGATGATTATATATGCGACCACGAAAAGTGTTCAAGACATTCCCCACGAAGTCCCGCACGATCCAGTTTCAGGACTCCTGGATCGGAGACCGGCGGCCTTGCGGGACCCCGCTCAGACCGTGAGTCAGCCATTAGGAGCCCAGACTGATGATGGGGCTGGATGGCCGGGAGTCTGCGAAGCTTCCCGACGCCGAGATAAGGATGCGGTGACGATGAGAGAGATCGCCTGCCACTTGTGCGCAAGTCTGTTATTAAACGATTTAGAGAACTGACAAGTATACCATTGCTTCTTAATGCATTTCTTATATAATTAGTAATTGATAATTATTATTATCAATTTTATTTTATTTTACTTGACATAATTATTTGGTGAGACAGAAAAAATAGTTATATGGCTCCCACAATTAAAGGATGACACAGATGAGGCAATTATATACAGGGTGTACTTACCAGAGTTAGCAGCAGAAACTTAGCCGGTAGATTCTTGCCTATATTATAAGTCTAAAATGTTGTAGCAACCATGACCTAATATCAATAGTTATGGAGATATTCAATATCAAAGTATGCATTTTTTTCAATATTTCTGATATATCATTTGCTTCAATACAACTTAAATAAAATGATAAAAACCTTGTAAAAAAATCTTTTTTCAATTTTTGCAAGGCTTTTTATCATTTTATTTGACTTTTATTTATGTAAATGAATTTTTCATAATCGATATGAGTTACTGTAATGATAGTTTAACTTTTTGCAAAAATTAAGTCAGAAATATTGAAAAAAAAATGTAAAATTTGATATAGCATATCTCCATAATTATTGATATTAGGACATGGTTGCTTGAACATTTTAGACTCATATCATAGACAGGAATCTACCGGCCAAGTTCCTGCTGCTAGCTCTGGTACACCCTGTATAAGACAATTTGATGATGAGACAACAGATAAAACAATTTTACAGATTCTTTTAACGGAGTGTTCTGAATTTAACTTTAGCATAAAATGGTTTCTAATGTAGGTATATAATGCACATGGACGAGTTTCTAATATCTGCCTCACCATATGACGATACTCTTCATATTTGGTATTAAAAATATCTATTGAATTCAAGAGGTAATTATAATCTGGTATGATAAGTTGGAAGGGAAAAGAGATACTGTCTGGTAGATCGGGGTGGGACGTGGAAGGGCAGCAAGCTGGTGATTTCAGGAGAATCAATAAGGTTATGAATTATTTGGAAAAGGAAAGATCGAATCGACCTGACAATATTAGCCTGTTTTCAAGAGTGTCCGATTTATGAAATTGTGTTAAGTCCAAATAGTTTATTAATTATATATGAAATACTGTATTGTCACGTGTCATGGCTAGGGAGGAATGAATGAAAACTCTGAAAATTAATAAGCGATTTATTAATTAACGTTTAATTAATTATTCAATGTACAAAGTCACTTAAAACGAATTAATCTTAACGCTTTTCTTTAATCTACACTATATCGCAATATATCACTCGTTTATGAACACTTTGTTATCGCTGGGTAATACGTATTTAACATTCACTAGAACATTCATACAGTTTTCGCACGTATTAATAATCGCTTTGATTTATTTCGCCACTTAGGTTCGATTACCTCATGACTGGCCACACTGGACGTCGTCAGTTCACACTGAAACTCGACACTTGCCACCACTCGCACCGCGGCGAAGTTCCGTAGTAGTATTTATACCCAAATGCTGATATTTTCGAACTTTCTAGATTATTCTAGTGTTTAGAAGAAGGTCCTCGTCGCTTCTCGGTCTTTCCAAGCATTTCCCGAATGTCGTAGATCACCCTAGATTGCTATAGGCCGTTGTTAATCCTTCGATAGTGTTGTGATATATTATGAGGAATTCGGACAGTGCGCTATTTCTTTTGCTTGCCATTCTGTGATAGTATAATATTAAGCCATTGAGTAGCTGGTGAGCCTCGCTGTAAAAATTGAATATGATCGCTTGCGTATAGTGATAATATTATTAATAGATTCATGTTAATGTGCACATATTGTGTGTACACGATTTTTTATTATAGCATCGTTTTAGAAATTACGTCAATAATTTAAGGATTATTATGCCCCAATTCATACGCACCAAGTATCTGAAAGAGGGGGGACTTCCTTAACAACACGCTTAATTCCCCTAAATTAAGTTCAAGAGGGAACGGAATTTCTGCTGTATGAGGTCAGTTAGTAGCAGACTCTCACTGGGACAGTAATCCTGACAAACATACAATGTGAAATGTTAATCTAACAGATGTCTGTATACTTTTTGTATTTTTTTTTATTAAAAACTAGCTGTTCGTACCCGGCGTTGCACGGGTTAAGGATTAAGTTGAAAATAAATTTGTGGGGTTAACAAAGGTTCCATTGTTTTGCAAAGCCTCTAATTAAAACAATGTTTCCATTTTATCAAGGTTGGGTTTGATAGGATGTCTAGGGAAGAAATGTGACCTATCTTTTCCATCGGGAATATGTATGCAAAATTTGGGTCCAATCGGTCAAGTGGTGTAGATTTGTACAGAAATAGATCTGGGGGAGGGGATGGATTAGAGAGGGAAGGGGAAGTGAAAATATATTACCTAACGGATCCTAAAGAATAAGTTTACAAATTTTTTATCCGATCGGTTAAACGATACAGCTTTGCATTGACAATATATCAGTGGAAGGGGAAGGGTAAAAAAGGAGGAAGAAAATGTCGCCTATGTTTTCCGCCGGGTCGTAAAAAATAAGTTTGCAAATGTTGAGTCCGATCGGTCGAACGGTACAGATTTACGTTGAAAATATATTAGGGGAGGAGAAGGGGTAAAAAGGGAGGGGGGAAATGTTGTTTAATGGTACCCGCCGGGTCCTAAAGAAAAAGTTTCCAATTTTTGAGTCCGATTGGTCGAACGGTACATATTTGCATTGAAAATATATCAGGGGGAGGGCAAGGGGTACAATAATAGAGGGAAATGTCGCCTATGTCACTCGCCGGGTTATAAAGCATAAGTGTGTAAAATTTGAATCGAATCAGATAAACGGTGTAGATTTGTATAGAGAACAGACATATATTGAGTTTTATAGGTTAACAGATAAACTACGCAATGTAAACAAATAATTTCTTAGTTGTTGTATATGCAATCAATCTTTTTAAAAGGATTTTGTCTTTTTTTGATATGTTTGTTACCTTTCTTTGATCTCTCAGAAAAATAACTTAGTTATGTTACATTTCCATTGATCTTTTAGATAAATAACTTGAAATTAGCGAAAAATTGCGCTTTCTCTAACTTAGAATGTATGTTCAGCATTTATAAAAGTTAGATGATTAATTTAATGATTTTTTTATTACTTCTTACTCCTGCTTTTAGGTATTCGGCCGAATACCGAATAGTAACCGAATATTCTTTTATAAAAAATAGAGATGCGAACACGGAATACGTGTCACATCAATATTCTTACAATTTTCAAACTAAGCTAAACGCTTGTGCTATGAAAATAGGACTAACTTGCTGGTCTGGAGTGAGATTTGAACCCGCGACCTATGGATCACGAGGCGAAAGTCCTAACCACAAGGCCAACAAGCTACTCTTTACATCTCTATTTTCAATATTACATTCAATATTTTCAATATATTTAATATATCTATACTAATATTATAAAGAGGAAAGATTTGATTGTGTATTTGAATTGAATAGGCTCCGAAACTATTGGACCGATTTGAAAAATTATTTCACTTTTAGAAACCTACATTATCCCTGATGAACATAGGCTATAGAATATTTTCAAAAACGTTAGGGATCCGTATGAAAACTTTATTAATGTAACCCAACGTGTTAAAAAAATATCAAAAAACCTTATATCGCGTACGCTGCGGAAATTTTTGACAATAGAGCAAAGTGATGTACCACATTTTTATAAAGGGCATTAATATCTACAAAAAAGTCTGCGATACCATAAATCTAAGTATTACGTTTATGTTACAATAACTTATGTTAACATTAAATGGAAACATTGTTTTTTTAGAGAACCTTTGTTTTCCCTCACAAACTTATTTTTTACTTAATCCTATTTTCAATATTAATATTAGTAGGTACATGTTGCACCTGTTTTAGATACATATAAATAAAAATTGTTGAATTCTTGTATTATTTCAATCGTGCTTAAACACGGACGTAACAAACATTTTATGAGCATATTTAATCATTTGCTACGCTCGAATCGTGTTGTAGTTTCGTCGAAACGACGTCCCTCATTAAAAACCATTATTGGATGCAATATTCAATGTCTCCTCAAACAAAGGGCGTCCGAACAACCCTTGAATCCACAACTCGATGGGATTTATGTCGTCAGCAACAATAACACGGTAACACAAGACAAAACAACGTTCAACAGACAAGCGGTATCGGGTGTCGGACAGAAACAAAAGATATCACAATTTGAGAGCATCGTTTTGTTTTTGATGAAAAGGTGGCCGCGTGGCTGTCTGCTCGGATGAATGAATAGCCGGGTAGGTACCGCGTTTTAAAATGAGAATTATTTTCAATTGAGAACGAAAAAACGACGCCTGGGTGGTGGCAAAGGGTTTTTCTTTTATTTGTGGTGTGTTGTGAGGAAGATTTCGGTTGTTTTTCTCTCAGATAACTTCAAAGCGATATTTTTATATGTTGGTAAGTTTTAAGAACGAAACACCAAGATATTAGTGTAAAAAACGCTTATTAGGCGTGAGTGCTAACTAAGAGGAATGAGCGAGCACTGGACGTTTTTGAAAGGAAAATTTTGTGGCGTATCTTCGGACCGGTTCTAGAACAAGAACTACTGCGCAGACATAACAACAATGAGCTCTATACTCTGTTTAGGGAGCTAAACGTCACAAAATTTATAAAGCTGGGAAGACTTCGGTGGCTGGGTCATGTGGAGAGAATGACCGAGCATCAAGCGCCAAAGTCCCTGCTGAACTCAAGGCCGATAAGACGAAGGAGCTTAGGAAGACCAAAATTAATATGGAGCCACAACGTCCTCAAAGACATTTCTGCCTTGGAGCTTCTGAACTGGAGAGAGCTGCCACTAAACCGAGATGAGCGGAGGAAGACTCTTGAGGAGGCCAAGACCCACCAGGGGTTGTAGAGCCAAGAGTGATGATGATGACGAAGTTCTAAGAGCACAGTTACTGGATCTTGTCCCCAAAGGAATGATTAATTAATTAAGATAAATTATAGCAGTCTCACAGAGATGAAGCTAATTATATGGGAAACATGTATGGATATAAAAAAATATTAAAATACTGTTAAAATAGGTATACACTGGTGTACGGCTAGTTGACGAATCTTTGAATATAAAAAAGGTTTTTTTACGATGGCCCAGGGCTTACAACCTGTATGAGATGACCTAAGTTATCACTCTACACAATGTAACGTTCACTAATTCCATCGTAAGAACATCCACACATAATCAAAATTTTGAAAGCTCTAGGTATATATGTTGAAATCTGAGAATCTTTCGTTTATTTGAATGAACTGTGCTAGAGACATATATAGTCTTTCCTTATGAACATGAAGTGTACATAGATTTTCACAGCTGGTAATTATACTTCTATATTTATATATTTTTTATTTTAATTTTGAATCAAAAAACATTGTGTCCAATTTTTATTAATTTTGTTACTTTAAATATTTGTCATAATTACAAGTAGACAATCAGTATGCAGATAAACTCAAAAGTCATTATAAAAAGTATTGTTAATTTTTTTTGTATTAAACTAAGTGGCGACATATAAGGGCAATAAGCAACGTATGACCAAATCAATCTCAATCTCTCATACAAGATAATTCTGCTCACAATTTTTCTTCGATTTATTATTGATAAACTTTCTATTTTAGCTACGTATCCTGAAGTCAACGGATATTAAACAACACATCGCGACCTTGGAACAGCAAGGTAAAATCTGACATTTTGATGAAAATTGTATCATACTTTTTGTGTCAAAATTCTGACAATAAATTTCCCAAAGGTGTAGAGATTTTAAAGAATTTATCCGATTAGTCAAACGGTACAGATTTACATCGAAAATATATCATGGAGAGGAGAAAGGGTTAAAGAACAGGGGAGAAATGTGGCCGGGTCCTAAAGCATAAGTATACAAAATTTGAATCGAATAGGATAAACGGTAAAGATTTACCAGACAGACAGACACATTGAGTTTTATAGGTATAGTTATAATAATTTACTGAGATTTTTTTTCCAAAATATGTAGGTATAGGTAGATACGTTTCTGTACCACTCATGCTTCAGTATACTG
Organism: Agrypnia vestita; assembly: GCA_016648135.1. Taxonomy (NCBI): domain Eukaryota; kingdom Metazoa; phylum Arthropoda; class Insecta; order Trichoptera; family Phryganeidae; genus Agrypnia; species Agrypnia vestita. Next base: position 110,995 of record JADDOH010023369.1, read on the forward strand.
ACTGCACTCGCCTACAAATAAAATATGTGAGTTACACGTGCCAAAATCAGGAATTATTACTTTATTTCATGCAGCATGCAGCAAAATTTTTCTAAAAATTTCACCGGCAATGAACCAAACGAAGCCAAAGTAATCGAAAAATTAATATTCAAAACATTTAGACTCACTATCTCAGATTGATGTTAATTTCAAATGATAACTTATTTTTCGTTTATAATCGTTTCAAGCTTGAAAACTTACTGTTTAAGCCAGAAATCATTAGCTTTCGCTCAAAGGTACCGAGGAGGCAGACAGACGCCCGCATTCAACGACACCTATTGACCGTGACCAATATAAAAAAACGACGTTTCTAATTTTAATAATGTTGTATATCGGTTTGTGGTTTGAGCGTTTAATGCGTAAAAACCGGGCACGCGTTCGCGGGGCTCATATCAAATATTTGGATTTCAGTTTAGGGTTAATATTAAACATTTAGAATGGCGTTAGGTCGCCCCTATACCTCGCCTCCTCCCGCAATGCTGAGGTCACGTGCGACCCCACGTGGTACATGGGAATATCAAATCCGGGTCATCGGGCCATACGGGTCAAGGATTTAATAATATTCCACTCTTACCGTTGTTCAGGCCTGCAGAAGGGACGATAAGTGAATTTGTATCTACATTTTTTGCACACTTTTATTTAGCTTCACTTGTCAGCCAGGGATAGTGATAACTATAAAATCAATATTTGACCCCCTTGCCGACTAACAATCGCCTTTATATTTGGTAGAGAGACATATTCCGGATGACAATATTATAATCATTCATTAGTGTTACAAAATCAGTTTACTTATTGAAAAAAGATATTATAATGCTAACGTGTATTTTTATCGGATACAGTACATGCCGGTGACATGTGTCGATATTTATTATTTTAAATTGACGTTTGAGTTTTGAGGTCAATAGCATTCGAATATCGGTTGCACATATTTAGTATATTGTATTGTATAAGAAACTGTAAATTTTTAATATTAATAAAGTATTAATAGTAACTATAAAAAATATTTAAATATACTTTTAAATTGAAAATGTCAGCTAAGTGATTTGATTTGTTATTGTGATTGATAACTAGAATTGATTTCAAGGTTTAATGCGACGAAGACTTTAGTAGACTAAAGTAGAAAATAATATTATATTTAAAAAAACACGCTGTACAAAAAATTACCAAAAAGGAAAAAAATACCTTCTTTACTATCATAGTACTGAGAGCGATCCCAGTATATTTTTCATTTTTAATATTTATTAATTTACACAAAATCGTGTCAATCGTGTGTCAATCAAAAAATCGAAAGTCAAAAGTGTGTATAATCATGATTCTAAATTGCGTGTCAGTGACAAACAAAAACTGCATACCAATCGAAATAAACTGTTAATGTACGTAGAAAGAATTTTTGCACGCACGCTAGCAATTATTTATCAGAATGATTTTCCGTGACTAGATATTAAAATACAGTCATCAACGAATGTAATTAAAACATCTCATTTCATAGTTTTGTTAAAAAGTCAAAGAATAATCATCATTAATCTGAATTTATGAAAATATTGCACGCACCTACCTTCCGTTTATTAAGCCGCGAAATGAATTCTCCCAAACAAACAAATAATAAACTTTAAAATACGATCGTAAAAGCAAAAGTAATTAAACGTCATTAAACTGCCGCCATTTTCCGACTGATAAAGAATCGTGTTCATAAATAGCGCAGTCCGCACCGCTGCGTTGTTGTTTTGTTATACTTGCGTAGGTACCGCACTACTTACATGGATGCGTATTAACGAGATGCTGGCTACACTGTGGACATGCGCACCTTGCGAATGTGATCTTGACCATGGCCAATGAAAATTATGTTGACACCGCGACGGCCCCACCTGGCGGAGAGGTGCCCGATGCATGTTCCACGTTTAAAATGAAGATGGATGTCAGATTTTTTTGATTTCTGTTTGTGATTATGGCGGACTTTAATAACACGTTTGGCAGATGATTAAATTCACGTCCTTGGTGACTTGGAGACTTTTGTTTTTCATTTATTTCGCGGCGGCATTGAATAGGTACGCGCCTGAACGCATTTTTATTGACTAATAAAACGAACGCTGCAAATCTTTTGATGTAAGGTTATTTATTATATTATAAGTTGCAGAAAAGGTACATTTCTAGTTCAAAAATGTTTTCCGACATAATTAATTTGGTTGGTTATATTAGGTGAGGTTACTACTAACTATCTAAATAACTTAATAGTTGAATTACATAGGTCGTAAAATATACTTTCACTGCAAATATATATAAAAAGTAATATCTTAAACTCACTATTTAGTGTTCTACGTTAATTAAATTTTATTATGTTATATTTAGTGTGTAATTTGATTGTCTACATCTGTGTATATGTATGTATATACCTACATATTATATATGAAACCAATAGTTCAAAACACAAGAAAATATTTCAGGTTACATCTATAAAAATATTGTGAAAAAATCATAAACAGGTAGGTACGTAGATATACTGTAATTGAGATAATGCAATAGGTTTTTATATTAAAATTATAATAGTTTTATGTTTACATTTTTATTTCTTCATTATTATCAAATTTAATATCCATCATATATACTGATCATTATTCAGGTAATGATCACTTCCTAAAAAATATTCAGAATTTAGGTAAGTTGTTAGAACAATTTATATCATGCTATTCATCATTCCATTACATCAAAATATTTATTATCTATATTGTTAATGGTTTAAAAGACATAAATCCAGATACTACAAGTTGTATTCAATTAGCTATAAACCGATCATTCAGGTAAAACACCTTGCATTACCACTTTAGTTGAATCTTAAAGTTAGTAATTATTTTTAAATTTACATATTTGAATGTTGAGTGTTGCATCCGAGTTGTAAATTACAGTAGAGTAGGTACCTACATACTTTTAAGAAAGCTGTGCATAACTAAAACTAAACTGGATATTTTTTATGGCATCAAAGATGCGTGTTTCAATTTATCGTTTTTAAAAAATGAGTAGGTAGGCACTAACTTAAATAATACAATCATTTTATGTATAGTGTTGACTGTTTTTACCGCTCTACATATCTCGAAGGCAAAATTTCATCCATGGACAGCATTAATTTTTTTAAAGTTATACCTACATCTTTTGGCGCATTTAGGGTAAATTTTTTATTGTAACGGAAGTTTCGCGCGTAGCATGTAGCGGGACATGTAGCAGAAATGCGATGCCACAACTTACGAGGCCATATTGATTTCTTGTCAGCTGTCAGATTCTGTTTACACGCAAGTTCACGAATGTTTCGATCGTTTTTAAGAAAGTTTTTGTTTGTAACCATGCCAAAAACGATTAAAAGTGATATTCGAGAAATTATTTATTGCGTAAATGACGCCATTCTCAGATATTCGTTTTCAAAATAAAAAACACGTTTACTCAATCAAAATTCAATGCTACGAAAGTTTGAAAATTTTGAATACAAAATCATTTTAGGCCGAAACTCGATAAAATTCACATGTTTTTTGAAATGGAACAATGTCTGAATATCGAAGTTATAATGAATTCTTGTCAGCTATAATAAGACTCTGTTTACATGCGAGTTCACAAATGTTTCAATTGCTTTTTGAGAAAATTTTTGTTTGGCCTAATTATTTTAAATATTCGAGGTTACATTTCTGTATGAATTTTAATTATTTTCATGAAACTCGTTAAAATAATCAACAATTATCAGTGTACATTTTTACAACTCAATACTTTGAGCGTCATTAATATATACCTAATGTTGTCTTTATTTTAGTTATGTATGACGTCTACCGCGTGTAGGTACATGAGAATGATTTTTTCTCAATTATATCTATTATTTATTTTTGGATTTAAATTAAATTAAATTTTGTACGTTGAATTAATAATATATCTTTGGAATAATAAATACGCTACACTGTTTTGTCAATTTAGCCTGCCCTCTTTAAAGGAGCCGGCCAATGAGAGAAGCCGTGGCCGTGGTGTGTTTAATCAAAATATATTCTTGCACCAGAGATTTTATTGTTTTGATTAAGCTCGCTTGTCTCGAGTTTCATTATCGGGCTTAATCTGGCGGAACCGGAGTCGTCAAGGAGACTCGTAACGCTTTGAACACTGGCCGCTCGTTTAATTCGGCCTTTTTTAATTTAATTGTTTCACTTGTCGACGATAAATAATAAATCGTAGAGATATTCCAACTCGTCGTGACTAATCACTATTGCGTATTGTGAGTGTCTTGTATGATAAACGCAATGTAAAGCAATGTAATTTTATGTGAGAATGCATAAACAGACTTTCAATTTACATTGTTGATAAAACTTATTCTAGTATGTTTGATTAATAATACCTATATAATAAATATTCTACCTATCTATCTGAGCATAAAAATAAGCGGATTGATGGAACACGAAAAAGTTTATCAAAAATGAATGAATATTCATATTGCCTGTCTGCTTTTACTGATCCACGGAAACTTAAAAAAAATCAAAATATTTTGTCCATCTTGAAGTTTCCTTTAAAAAAAACGTACTTTAATGTCGAAAAAATATTGACAAAAAAGTGATCAAGCAAATACGTAAATCAAAATTGCATATGCTCCGGGCTCTGTTATTATTTTTTTTATTTTCTATTTCTCATAATATACCTACCTATCTAACTGTAAATTCACTGTGTTTTCATAAATCCAATGTGTTATTACAGTGATTGAATTATGTTTAAAGTATTTTTATCGAGTACTATAAGTAATGAGTAATTTATTCCCTTTAATACAAGTCAAATAAAATAATAAATACCTTCCAATTACAATTGGAAAACATTCCAATTGGAATTTCTGCAGGGTTTTTTTATCATTTTATTTAACTTGCATTAAAACAAATGAATTTTGATATAGGTTACTGTAATGATAGTCCAACGTTTTACAAAAAATAAGTCAGAAATATTGAAAAAAGAATTCAACCTTAAATGTCGCATATCTCTCTCCATAATGATTGACCATGGTTGCTTGAACATTTTCGACTCATAATTAAAGAAGGAACATAGTCCTGTGAGGTTATTAATGTTTTCCAAATAACCCTGTATATAAAGATAATACTCCTAATATATGAAAGTAGCTTCTTCTGTCCACAATACTTTGGCTCGGAATCCTATAATGTCATTGCCAAGCAATATTTGTCTAACGATTACCTATGTTATTGTGTAAACATAGATTTTTTCATATTACAAATCGTTGTCTATTAACGCGACAAAAGAACCAGAAAAATCACAGATTCCTCCAAATTATAACGCGAATTCACGTAAAAATGACAATATTCAATAACGAGTTTAAATGACCCTAACGAATGGACCTCCATTCAATAATGTTTGCGGTTCGTCACAAGGCGAACAAAACGGTTTACCATAAATATTACTTTCCGCATAAAAAGTGTGCCCGTGTGTTGTATTATTATTTTTATATTTTTTGGGGCACCCGTCACTGTGATGATGCATATCGAATGCGCCGTAAGTTTTTTCGATGTGATTTTTTATTGACAACGACGCAACAACGGAACGCGCGCCGCGGCGATTTTCGCTCGTAATGTTCCTTTTTCATAATTTATTTGACAGGTCACGAGTGCAATTTTTATGGTGAAATTGGCAATTCTATTCAACGGCTAAAGGTTTTTTGTTAAGTATGAATATTGCCCGGGGATTTTTAAACATCGCATGTATGTCAGGCTTAAAATGATATCATTAAATAGTACCTATACAATACGAAAAGAACGAAACTATCTTTCATTTCTTGTAATCCATAGAAAATTGTTATTTTTACATATTGAAATATAATTTTAGTGGTTATTGTCTTACACTCATTCATAAAAATAAAAATTCCAACTTTACACCAGTCTAGGTCAATTGCTTATTCCGAGCAGTAGGTACCTAATGATTGGAGCGAGTAATGCTTTATCATCTTTAGTACTTACTGCTTGGTAAGCACTTCGTTTATTTAAGTAAATGTGCAATACTATTTTTAGTACCATATCCAATTTATTCAAACTTATAAATAACGTTTCCTGGAAATAGTAAGGTACATTTAAGAATATGACTGATATCCTAGCTCTAAAGAATAGGCTGGTTGGTAGATCTTTTCTTCCTTCTAAAGATTATACTTTATAATAAAATTTAACATTTTATATAATAATGTCGGTAACAATGGTTTAGTTAGTAGGTACCTACTTCGGAAGCCTACCTTTTTCGAAACTAAAAAAGACTAAAGAAGGTAGGTACTTGTAAAACGAAGTAGGTACTTACTTTCCTTCGTCACAGTTGTCTTGACCTACAATGTCATATGTAGGTAGATATAATAGCAAACAAATAATTATTATTAAAATACAACAAAGTATATAAGAATGGCATAAATATCAATCAAGACCAATAGATTTGACAATGAAATAAATCTCCCAAGAATATCCCTGAAAGAAAATGTTGCCACAGTCAATTTATTTATTCAAATCCGCGTTCATATAGGTAGGTATTCATAAACACTTCATCATGTGTCATTAAAAAATCATAATGAAAATGTTGCCAGAGACAGCATTCTATTTTGGATTCGAATGCGCGTTGATAAATGCTTAGATATCTAATAAACACCTACGATAAAATCTATAAAGAAGATTTCTGTAATGTTGATATTTGAATTCGTTCTATGATTTCTCGCTTGGCGGGGAGCTCACTGTCGGCGCGGCAGTGATTAGAACAGGTAAGTGAGTATGTACCCAATGGGCGTTCCTCTAACGCTGCTTTCCCGGCGTGATTCGCCGACGGAACCGCCCAGCTGGCCAATAGGACGGCCGGAACTGCGCAATGACTACTCAAATTACCAGCGTGTAATCAATCACGCTCGCGCAAACAACAAACTTTTCTTTTGTTTAATCCTACGGCGATGTTTAAGGCTTATATCGTCCCCCCTACTCTGACCATTGTAAGGCTCTCTTCACACGATGTTATTTTGATATGCCTATTTTATAATACTTAGACCAGTACCTAGGTACGAGAAGCTAAAAAAATTTCAAATGATACCAAATTTGAAACGTAAATAAATCATATTGAGATGATTAAGTATAAAAAGCAAAAAAATGCATGTTTCTCTATGAAACAATGTCCGTCACTACCGCTAACAAGACCCTACGCCACGCTGGATTGTGGTGTTCTCCAGGGGCGTGCGTGTGCAGTGAGAACAAGAAGCATGTCTTTTTCCTAAGCATATATTTTGAAAAGAGCTTCGAAACTGGAGAGAGCTGGCACTAGACCGAGATGAGTGGAGGAAAATTATTGAGGAGGCCAAAACCCATCAAGGGTTGTAGTACCAAGAATGATGATGATATTTTGAAAAGAAACCGAAATAAGCGATAAATCTCGTGATATTTAAATCACAATAATTTACATTTTATTCATATTTCATAATATTCTGCAAGATATATATTTGATTTCGATTTTTTTTCCTAAATATAACTACGGTTAAATAAAAGTCATGCTTCTTGTTCCCACTGCACGCGCCTGGTGTTCTCGCAGTTTTAATTCGCAGCTGAAATATAGGTCTCGTAGCTAGTTGTTTTACAAAAAAAAAAACAATAAATATTCCGTAACTGTCGACATTTCACCCAAAGTGTGAAGAAATTTTTATTCAAAATTGAATAAAGAAGACTCCCGATGTTTTTGCTACTATTTATGAGATACCCTGCTTAGTAAAAATATGTCAGTTTGCCCAGACTGTAGTAAGGAGGAGGGGGAGGGTCTCTACATATTTAAATATGCAATAATTAATTTCTCGAAGTACTAGGTAGGTAGGTAGCCACTCCATAATATTGAACGGGAGGCAGACGTTTGTAAAATTAAGTCCGAGCCTTAATTGTAACAAGCACGTAACACACTCCGGTCAATCATCGCGGACGCGCACAATACAGAACAGTGTACAGTTAAGTGAGGGGATGGGGTGAACTTTTAATTGATGCCCGGCCCGTTTGACACGCACGGGTCACGCTTATAAATAGGGCTGTGTGCTGTCGATCTGCCGATTGAGCGCTACCTACCTACTTGTATGGTTCGACACAACCTCACTTTTGCTTTATTTGCTACATGTAACTAATCATATCTAAAACACACTTATGAAAAATGAGATAGATAGGTATGTATATTGTCATTGTTATATGAATGACAGAGACATGGATTTATTTTTGATAATGAATTGCTTTACTTAATAACAAACTACTTTGGGAAACTACTTAATATACTGAATCTCAGAGATTTCGTTGAGATAAATCTCAATGCCATGAATACGTGTTTTAAGATTTTGATAAACGAGTTTGGCAGAATCCGTTTACACGACGTTGCAATAAAACGACACCTTAAACCAAAGACCCCAACAACTATTTATTTTGAAAAGTTAGACAAATAGCAGGAATTGAATTTAAAACATATAATCCTTTGTAACTGCTACTTTGGGTACCTATATATTTATATTCATTAAACTAAAGAAGGTCTATGGAATGATCTGTAATGTTTATGAGGCACGAAGTACCTAAATTGCGAAATGTTATGTAAGTACATGGGTACTTGTCTCCAAAGAATCTCATAAAAAACAAATTCCGTGGAAGTCTTTATATTCGTCTTCTAGAATATTTGCCCGGCTGTGAAACATTTTATTGCGCCGTTACTAATCGCACCGATTCACTCACTTGTAAATTCCGCACGCAGGTAGGTACTCTAGTAATTTAATCGCTGGTCGCTAATACTCAGACTGAATCGCCCGATAGCCATCTTTTTTTTTTTTTTTTCGCTTCTTCGCTGCGTCGCTTTCTATGGTCACGGCTCGTCAAAACATACTATTGCGCCATGCGCACTTCCGCGTAATTTACAATATAACCGCTCGAGTTCTCCATCTTTCTGACGTATTTTGGTCCATACTAGTTCCCTCCAGACTGTTCTGAAACGTTAGACTATGTGCCGTTCTTTTCAATTTTTAGAATCTGATGACAATATTATCCGAATTGAAGTATGATTATCATTTATCTATCCAAGAGATCTATATCATTACATGCATTAATACCGTATACATACATTTTTAATTTGTGAAAATAATATATTTTTTGTGGAAGACTTCACTTGTTTTTGTTTCAAGAATGTCATATTTTTATGTATGTGACTTTCTATTATTATTTCCCAATGAAAAGTGATACATTTTTCTTTAAATTGAGTCCAAAAATATCACCTTTAAATGTGATTACATATTTTGTTTTCAGAAATATGAAAAAACATATTTTGTCATGTTGATATGTACCTAAACGTATCAATTTTAATGCTTTTTGTATTATTTGAATTATATTATAAATTAATTAATATAAAGACAATTTAATGTTTGTCAATTACATTTTATATGGAGAGTAGATTAAACCAATCGATGTGTATCTAACTTCGCCCGATTTTAAAAATCTGCGCACGTCACACAGCACAAAAAAAAATACTTCATAATATTTTGTAGTCGTATTTGAGTTGTTAATTGTATGTAAGTGTGGTTTTATAAATAAAATGAGTATTCCTAAATAATATCGGTTATTCTATTAAAATTATTTATTTAATTAATACAAATTTGAATTTGTTTGATCATCCCGCTAGATTCAATTAAAGGGTAAACATAAATTATTAAGGGAGAGATGATCCATCATCTCCGCGCACATCGTAAAATGACGGATTACACATTGTACCCTTCAGCTTAAATATTATCTAAATATTTATAAGTACATAATAAATACATGCCAGGCAGTGGCGTAGTAGGAAATTAACCGGCAAATTACCCTAGAGATGTAAAGTTTTTTTTAATAAACCGCAACTTCAAATAGTGAGTATTACTGGCAATGAAAACCTAACACTTTCACAATATACTGAATACGAAAGAATTCTCCCGGTTGGGCGGGAATTCTTTTCATTCCTATCTTTAAAACAATCGCTCCTGACCGAAAATAGTTTGAGCGTGTAAGACGGATTCTTCGGAAATCAACCTAAACAAAAATTTTATAGCCACAAAGCGCGGATACACATTTTCTGACTTAGTTGACCTGGGAGCCTACATGCCTATTATGTCGTGCGGAGAATGTGAACTTCGTTCATCTTGTAATCACTTATTGTACTATACTTATATTGTATAATGTATTAATGTTTTATTTTAATGTATTATCGTAAATTGTAACTGTACTAATCACCTTGTCTTAAATAACTATCCATTAGGGTCATTCTGACCTGTCGATAGTCTTTAAATTAAAAAAAAAAAAAAAATAATAAAATAAAAAAAAATAACCAGGGTAATATCATCACCGTCATCCGTTTGCTGCCACGTATTTTCATGTAATTTTATGATTTGTATGACATCACATTATTTGTGGGGTATAAAAGCAAAGGCAGCAAGGTCTAAAAAAAAATTTAAAATGTTTTGAATGCAGTCACCGAGGATTACTAATTTAAAATATACTGAATTCTAGATTTTATGTATGTATCCCTTCCGAAATCATGTTTTCTATAAATTGATAGGCAATATTTCCTATAAAATCTCGAATTGAGTAGGTAGGTAGGTACATTAAAAATTTGTAACCCTCGATGACTGCATTAAATTTTTTTTGGATTTTGCTGGCTTTGCTTTTATATTTATTTTTATAATTATATTAATGTACAACAACCCATAATTAATGTACAACTTTTACTTCTTCTGATATCCTAAAATGAATAGGTTCTAGAGTAAGGAGGCTGGAAATTTAAAATTTAACACTATTCCTCTAAGTAAATTACCGCGAAATATTTAGTGTTTAAATTTAGCATATATGTACCTCCTTATTATTTCGTAACAAAGTTTTTTAAGGGCTGGCGCGTGCAGTCAGTATATATTAGTAGTAAATAGGTAGGTATATATTTTTTTAAAGAGGGAAAATAAATATGTATCTAACAAAATATTATTGTATATGATAATAATTGCGGTTAGAATATAATGAGAAACGTCTTTCAAATATTTTTTTTTTTAAAATAGAGATGCGAACACGGAATATGTGTCACATCAATATTCTTACTTTTTTTTAAACTAAGCTAAACGCTTGTGCTATGAAAATAGGACTAACTTGCTGATCTGGAGTGAGGTTCGAACCAGTGACGTTTGGATCACGAGGCGAGAGTCCTAACCACAAGACCAAAAAGTTACTCTATTTTAATAAACAATTCATACAATTCGATTCAGTATATTAAAAAAAAATGTTATATTACGTTGTTCGATTCAACGGTCACTAATAGCCATATAAGCAAAATAAAGATAAATGAAATTGGCATGAAATATTATTTTATGCCAATATTGGCAGAAAATATAATTTTATGCCAATATTGGCAAAAAATTCAATTAATGTCTGCTACTCGAAACCAAATATTAACCGAAATATATAACTTATTGAAATATATAAAATATTGTCTACGTTTCAATTTAGTGTACCTAAACTTTTTTTTGTTTTTTTTTTATTTTAATAATAATTTAATGTTTTAAACAATCTATCGTTGATGTGTAGTTCTTACAGAAATTAGTAATATTAATATGTATTACATTTTAAAGCCGTCAATTCTGCTTCTTTTTATTGCCTGCGGAATCAATAACTCCAAAAAGAAATATTGAATAAACCGAAAACTATTTAATAAGTGGTACAAAAGCTAAAACAGCACTAGCTAAAAAAAATTAAAAATGTTTTGAATGCAGCCACCAGGATTACTAATTTAGAATGTACTGAAATTGAGATTTTATAGAAAATATAGCTTCCAAAATCATGTTTTCAAATCGCTATTAAAAGCAATGTCAGCAATGTCGCAAAATTACCTTTAGACTGAACCATCATACCAAACACAGAAAAATACAATCATGTAAATAGCGAAATCAGCAATGTCCACTATTTGGTAGCAAACACAACAATTTTAAAAAGTTAGATATTTATTTATACCCGTAAAAGGAAAACTCAGGTGATGATCGTTTTAATAACTCATTTCTAATAAGATGTAGGAAATTTCCTTCAGTTGTGAAAGGTTTTTCGTATTTGTCTCAGAACCACCTCAATGGGACACTGCTGCCTTTGCTTTTATGCCCCTCAAATGATGTTTTTAATTATTTGTCTTTATACTGTTCGCAAAGAAAAATTCTAGTCAATTTTATCCACTAGATTTTATTTTTGAGTATCTTGCTATCATTAAACAATCAAGACCTAACAAAGGCTCTGTACACGCACAACAGCTGCGCCGGTGATCGTGCAATTTCAATTAATTCCATAGACAATGTAAATTGGTCCAGTGATGTCCCGTCTCGTGTGGCATGACTCCAATTATCGTCGTCTCCCTGCCGCCCCCCGGGGTAGGTACTGCGCAGCTCCACCATTGATGTCGGCACCATATGCCCCCTTATCTGGCGGGGCCGATGGTACACCAGAGATAGCCGGGGTGATAACGCAACCCTTACACATTTGATTACAATAGGCAAATTATGGAACCAACACATGTCAAACTCCTGTTTAGCGTTCAGGCGTCTAGGCGCAGTGAACAGCCAACAAAAGAGCTATTTGAAAGTGTTGTACACAAATATGGTTTCAACATTTTATAATACTTTTGTAGCACTTAGGTACTGAATTTTCCCTTGAACAAATTATTACGAATATGTAAATTTTTAAACAAATATGAAAAGGTCAAATTAAACACCATTAAAAAGTATAATGTATTAGTAAATAAGTCGCGCTTAAAAATAAGACGTTTTTACTTAAGGAGACTCGGTTTGTCTGTTGTAAAAAATACTTTTTGTTTAATAGGGGATTGAATTATGGAATAATAAATACTTGAACTGCATTATAAATGTGCCTTATATATACGCAAGGGGGGACATACTTCCGCTGTATTCCAATCCCCCGGCTTAAAGAATAGGGTTTGTTTACCTCTGTACAATTTTATACTCTGTGCTATAAAATACTTTCAAAATACGCATTCTGAGAGAATTAGGTTTTAAAATTTTTGTTCTCGTAATTCAAATAGTATCTACCTAGGTACTGTAAGCATTACAAGTGATACATATCATTGTGATAAAATATCATTATTTTTTCTTCTTATAATAAACACAACAATATATTTCTTACTTATAAAAAACACGTTGGAGTATCATTAAAGTAAGATATTGCATATTGATATTTCATTAGCTTTACTGCAAGTTAAATAAAAATTAAAACATACATTAAAAAAAATATATAATGTTTTTGCACGATTATAATAAAATAACGATTATTAAAGCGAATGAATTTTTAATATTCCATATAAATTAATTAATTAGTGACAGTACAAAATATACATACAAAAATAAATCAGAAATATTGGAAAAAGTTTGAAGCCGCTTTTCTATTGAACTATTGATATTAGGACAATGTTACTTTAACATTTTCGACTCATCATTTGTTCAGAAATCTACCTGACTAGCTCTCTTCTACCCTGTCAACTACACTTCACAATACAGTGATGTATAGCACCTACATTTTAAAGCATCTCGGTATTATAGCTGTAAAAGGATGCTGTGCTATATTTTTACATCACTGCATAATTTATTAATTGTTAATAACTAAAATAAAATATTTAACTTTTTTGTAAAATATAAGAAGGTACCTACCTTATTTTTCATATATTCTGCCGTCATAAGAAGAAAGGACGCAGTTGTCAATATGAAAAATGAGTAAAATATACCAATGGATTTTTATCATTTCTGTAAATGAGATATTTTAGATTGTTTAGGCACAATTGAAGATTTAAAATTAAATGTTTTGCAAAGACGTATTTGGTCAATTAGTTCTACATTTATATCAAATATTTTTATCATTTAGGTGATTGTAAAGATGTAGATATATGATGCAATTTTAAATTAAAAAGACGTTGTTTTTTTGTTATTAACGTCTTTAATTCATCTTAGTACCTAATTAGAGTAATTTAATAAATAGGTGGGACGGAAGTGACATTAAGACATTTTTCCTTAGCGTCTAGCTAATTTTATAAATGCAATTGCTAAGCTTAAGAGATGCAACTGACCATTTATACTAAATTTTAGCGTATTTAATGCATTAATGCAAGATGAAAAAGAAAAATCAAAATATCCAATTAAACACATATATCATCAAAAATTTTGAAATTTCTTCACAATCTTCTTGCCTATATCTGTATATTTTCACTTTCACACTGACACCTAATAAAATATTTTGGAAACAGCAAGGTATTAAAAAAATATTCAACGTTTTATTTTTTTCTCCGTTTTTGATATTCTTGTGAAATGCGCCTTTTTTCATTATGGCGGCAGTACTTTTGTTATTTAAAAAATCACTCTTACAAAAAATATTTTTTATAATATAATATATCATTTGCAGTAAGAATTTTTTACCTGAAATAATGCTAATATGTATGTCAGCGTGTTCTGAATCGCGTCAACCACCACACTGCATAGTGGTCTTCCCAGAACGGAACCTCAGCTCCCGGGCTGACATGAATGCCGGGCTGACAAATGTGACGTTTTATCTGCAGCCTGAGTGGCCGATGTGACCAGCTCTCGTCTCGGCGGTGACAATGCGGAGCGAGCTTCTCAGTTCCGGAGCCTGGAGCCGTTTGAAAGTTGCTACGTCACGATTCTCAAATCTGCTGCTTGCAATATTGTTTTTTACGCTTATTATTTAAGGTATTAGTGATTATTAGTGGCACGTGAGCATGCGCAGTATTGACCTTCTTTAGCTCTTGCTTATTAGTGGCATGTGTGTATGCACATTGCTAGTAATAAGCATGCTCATTAGTGGCATGCTCAAAAATCAATTTGATTGATTTATGAGCATGCTAATGTCAATCACCATGAGAAGGGGTTTCTTTCTTTTGCTTGCTTATTACGAGCATGCTTATGTCATTCGCGGCTAGTATCGATTACCAATGCGATCTTCTCTGTCCGCGACAGATGAAACAAATATGGCGCGTTGGGGAGATGATAAAACATTACTTTTCGTGACTCATTACTTCGGAATCACGAATGTCTGTGGAATACTCGGTCACCGCTATGTAAAAATAATATAGCAAGAAATAATGTTTAATGTTTATAAACTTTATTAAAAGACATGAAAGATTCAAATCTTACAATAAAAATTACAAAAACTAAAATCAAAAATATTTTGATTTCTTGGTTCACTTGAATTTTCTTTTTCATTTTTTTGTTTTTTTTTTCTTCAATTTCAATTTTGAACTAAAGTTCCTCTCTATTCAATGACAAGAGCATGCCACTAATAAGCATGTGTGTTTGATTGTTAGCTTTGAGTATGTTTATTTATGAGCATGCTTAAAATGAGCATGCTAATAATGAGCAAATGTGTACAGTTGTTAGGGCATGCTAGTTTTGAGCATGCTAATGAGAATGCCAGTAATAAGCATGTGTATCTGTACCTTTATTCATCGGGGCACGTTAATTCAATTTCTCGAAGTTAAAGCACTCATTCCTATTTCAATTGCTTGGATAGATGCTGTTTAATTCAGAGCTTTAATGATGATGGTCTCCTGTGTGCCAGACATGCATTCTGTGATGATTTAAAGTTTTTTATTCTTGTAATTCATACCCCTTTTTCATACATAAAACAAAAATTGATCCGGAATCCAAAAGTATTATTCATTATAATAAATGTAATATAACTAATTGTGGCAAAAAATATTCAATAATTAAGACAACTAACTGACAAAATAAAATATTTGGGTTATATATAGATAAAAATTTAAATTGGAAATTCCATATTTGTGAACTAGTTAAACATCTAAGAAAATGTATTTATGTGTTCATTAGATTATGAAGTGTTTTAAAAATAATTTAAAAATGGTTTATTTTGCCACTCTACAATCCTTCCTGCAATATGGTATTATTGGATGGGGAGGGTCATAAGCAATTAAAATGAATCCCATAATAATAATCCAAAGACTAATTATTAAAATAATTTTGAAGAAACCCCAAATATTCAGAACAGAAAATTTATTAAGAAAAGAAACATATTTAAAGTTAGTACAGTTGACATCATTTAAAAGAAATATTCGATATTACTAATATTTAAAGAAAAGAAAACTAATACATATTTTACAAACGTGTCGCTCGAGCAGATTATGAAAATAATATAAAAACTCCTAAATTTGGTACCACTGGTAATTTTTACTCCCTTTCTTTTAACTCGTAGCGTCTGCTTGTCGGCTTGTCTGCTTGTCGCTTGTCTGCCGAAAAAACTTTGGATCGATTTTTAACCCCTTTCCCGTGATCCAATCGAGCTTAAACTTTGCAGGCAGACTCGTGGCGATGATAAAATGATCTAACGAATTTTCGTTTAAAAAAATTGGATTAATATAGTATAATTTTGGATTTTTCGATATTTTAACGGTTTTTATTACTCCCTTTCGTAGCGTCACTCGACTCGAGCCCGATGCGCGGAGTAAGTGCTAAACCTGTTTCAACTAGTAAATGAGAAAGGGAGTATAATAAAAACTTGGTGTTTATGGTTTAGTTTTTTTCTGGCCATCTCAATTATAGTTTTATTTGCCAATTCAATTTAGTTCTTTAGCAAGTTGTTTTTGTAAAATAATGTTCATATGAAAGCGTCCTTGTGGTGAGTTTTCGCGAAAACGGCGCTATATAAATCATCCAAAGATAAATAAATAAATAAATGCGCAGAAGCCTGAAAGTAAACGACGAGCCCCTGAGGTCACCTTTGTTTTGTTTGAGTAATAATTTGCGGAGCCCGCCCCCCGCAAAGGTCTCGTCTCTCGGCGCTGTCTCGTCCCAGCTCGGGTCACGGGACGCTTTGTTAAGGCTTCTGAGGCAAGTGAATAAGGCACAACAAAGCCTCGACGACAATGCCCCACACCGCAGCGCACCTGTGCCAGCCAGCTCCGGAGATAATCTACTTACCGAACTAACTTGCGGCTGACTTCGGATTAACTCTGATTTATACCAGAGGTTTAGTCTCTGTATTTACATACAAACACTAAATAAGATTAGTGGGGTTTTTTCATCTCACCCAAGTGCGCATCCATAGTTTTGTTGATTAATTCTTACAATCGGTACAGAGATAAACTAAACCCAACTACATAAATGGGAAAAGGACAATATAAATTATGTATATTAAAAATATTAAAGTGTTCAGAACACTGAGAATTAAATTTAATGTTGAATATGAGAAATGTGTAATGACCACAGAGTACATAATTGTACAGAGATTAACTAAACCACTTCCTTAGGCGAGGGGATTGGGTCACAGCGGAAATTAGTATATTTGAAACACATGTATAATGCAGTTAAAGTATTTATTCTTGCATAATTAAATTACCCTAGTAAAGAAAACCTATTTTTTTTTGCCTACATACGTACATTTTAATTTTCGTCACAAACTGAGTCTCTTTAATTAAAAATATATTCTTTTGGAAGGACAAGGTATCCTCATTTACGTGGAACTGTAATATTGAGTTTAAAGTGAAGAATATATTTTTTTAATTACGCCTCGGGTTTAAACATCACCCTATTCGTGATTTTTCCCCAAAGGTTGCCGTATTTTATAACATAAATTATAATTTCGATTAATAAAACAAACCGCTTCCCGTAGATCGGCCACGTTATATTATATAACTCAAACATTTTATTTGCATTAAAATCAACAGACTTCTTTTTTAAGTATCAAAATATATAAATGTATTTTTTTTTATCTACGTAATGATGTCCGTCCCCGAAGTTAGTTTAGAGAACGAGATTTACTCCAACTTACCTGCTTATAATGAATATTGATACTGAACGAAGTGTTAGCTGTCAATTATTTATGGAAAATGGCATGTACATTGAGGGGCCATGTTGTAAATAACCTTGAATATTGTTAGAACATAACTTTTATTCAATCCTCTCTAGACATTTAAGCCAGTGAAGGTTTTAAAGATGGTGTGAGATATGAGCAAACTTTGAAACACCACTAATAAGTCTTGCGGCGGCAATGAATGCGGATTTAAATAATTTATTTCTTGTGTTCAGTATAAAGCGCTTTCCAGTCCTTGAAATCGTCGATGTGATCCAGCCTGCTGAGCACTCGCCTATCCCTCACAAGTCAGACTTCACCCTATCCATCTACGTCTCAGTCTTCTCTTCGGTCTTCATCCTGCTGATTTGTGCAAGAGGTTACTTACTTACTTACTTACTTAACATCACGCCGTTTTCTGTGGGGGTAGGCAGAGAGGATAGAGTGCCACACTCTTCTGTCCTGACATACAACTCTCGCCTCATCCACATTCATACAACTTCGCATGCAAGCTCGCCGGTTGTTGAGGCTTCTAACGGGACCATCTTCCAGTATCTCGTTAATGTAGTCATGCCACGTCTTCCGCGGTCGCCTTCTCTTTGTGGCGCCACCACACTTGCGTTATATATCATTCTTACCATTCTTTCCTCATTCATTCGCTCAATATGATCAAACCATCTGAGCGACCCTTTTTTAATTCTATTAATTATGCTAAGATCAGCTTTACATTCGTTCCTAATATCTGCATTCTTTACTCTATCATAAATTGATTTGCACACATACGTCTGAGGGATCTCATCTCCACTGCATTCAATCTACTTTCGTTCCTCTTCTGCCAGCTCCAGGTTTCGCTTCCATACATCAGTGTTGGTACCACCAACCAATAAAATAGAAATAAATAATTCTCTTAATCTATCTATTCTCTAAAATAATTTCATATCAACGGTTACAAAAACGACAGCGATTTCACTACGTTTAGAAACTGGAATTGAATAGCCGTTATTTTTTCATTTTTACTATCCTTTCTTCTCCGAGATTTTATCTCCATACAGGCAATACATAGCAATGTTTCCTGCGAGCAAATATTGTAGGCTTTTCGAAAAGTCTTACACCAGCATTGCTCGTATGAAAAAATTTGTCCCGACTCTCTCCCGGTCCCTAGTTATGGAGATTGAATTAAATGGTGTTTTAACAATTAGGTATGTTCTAAGAACATTTTTTAGAGTTCCAAGAACATCTAAGAACATAAGAACACAAGTTAAAAAAAAATTAATTACTATTTCTGTATAGGTACTAAATAGTTCATAAAAAAAGACTGCAGATGTCGCTAGCATTGTCCATTCAAATAAACGAAAGATTCTCATATTTGATCATACACAGATCTTTCAAAAAATTGATAGTGTTTGAATGTTCTTACGATGGAATTGGTGAACGTTGCATTGTGTAAAGTGATCACTTAAACCAGCTCATAGAGGTTGTAAGCCCTGGGCCATCGTATAAAAAGACTTCCACACACGTTTCTCATATTCATAGGTATGTCTTTATGAGAATTCTATAATTTATCTTAATTAAATTATGTTTAATCACATACCAATAGTAAAATAATTTTCGGTGCTAAAACTGCAAAAACAACTATATACAAAAACAATTACCTACCCACATTCATTTTGCATTAGATTGCAGTCAATTTGCAATACACCGGAAGCAAACAATGAATGATTCATTAAAAAATGATTAAAATAAACCATAACTTCTACTTAGATATCACAAGCGAGATAAAACCCTCAGAATCGCGACATTTTAAATAAAACCAACAAACTCCGGAACAATTTATTAAGGAGAGCTTCCGAACATAATGCAAGTTAAATGAAAGGGTTGCTCGTGAAAGGGTTCAAGCAATACAACCGAATAAAGACTTATTCATCCCTTTGAAGTCAGGGGGGGTAAAGAAATGTGTGAATTTTTTTTGTGTTTTTTGATCAAGATTGGAAAACAGTTACACGAAACATGAATAATAACTAACACGTACACAAGTCTAAGTGAATCTTGATAAAGTTCTGCTACTATGTGGGTATACAACGTGAGATGATTATCATTAAAGTCCGTTACATCTTCATTATTTTCGTTACTTATTAAGCTTTAACAAGAACAGGGCTCTCTGTCACAGCACAAAAATCCCTAAACAAATGTGAATCATTTTATAGCTGTTTGCAATGCTCTCTGTTTTGAAATAATTGAGTTTACGAATCGATATTAACCTGATTGGAATGGCCTTGAAACTCTATTCGCCCATGTCTTCTTGTTTATTTATTTTTTATTTATTTATTTATTTATTGAAATTAACGGACATAGTCCAATAAAATACAATACATAACATGAACAATATATAATACATCAGAATAAAAATTATAGCAATTTAAATACAAAAGCAAGGACAAATGAAAATTACTAACAAGATGGAGACAAGGTTTGGACTATCTAATCAGAGATTGTTTAAATCTGGACAGACTTACACCAAAGAAGTCCAGATCCTGTCTTGAATTTATAAGACGACATAGCCGTGACATGGGAGCATGAAATCCATAATTGGTTCTATGATGGCTAAGGAACAACAGTTCATTATTTCTGAGTCTACGGGTTGTTGTTGTATCAAAATAAAGTTTCTACCCTTTCCCTGAACTGTTTTATGAGCTTGCATGCTTTCATTTCATTGTTCATCCCTATTATCACTAATAAACATCCACAAAATAAGGGCTACTAGAACACACTTCTTCTTCCAAATTCCTGTTGCTCGCACCAATTCCGGATTACGCTCACCCACAGTGGGAATGTGCCAAGCTTACAACGATTTGTTCACTGACATTGACATCCAGCTTGTGTCTCCATACGATCTAAGATTACTGTTACTACTCATGTCTTTTATTTTTCATTTACTTTTATTATTATTTTGTATCTTTCAAAATTATTGTCTATTTGCACTCTTATATATTACATATATCACTTACTTATATCTGTAATATTTCAAACAAATAAATAAATGAATTTCAGTTTCACACAGCAAAGCAGCTTCTGAAGAATATTATTTTATGACTCAATATATATTATTTTTATTGCTCAATTTTTCACTTAAATGACTTGAATTTAATTTTTAAAAAAGGGACAGACGGTGATGATGACGACGTAACTCTAGTCTCCCCACTGCGTTTACAGGCTTTGTGAAATTTTATGTAATTTGGACTCTTTGAGGGTACGGGATTAAAATAATACACCACTAGTACCTACCAACTTCATCTTCAAATGTTATTGTGTGTAACTCTTAGTGTCAGGTGACGAGGTATGTCCTAAAAATCTTCATACTAATAACTCCTTGGTAATTAGGACAATATGTAACGCTTCTCAAATCGTCTTCAGACTTGTTTGTCCACTAAATAACAGAATAGCCAAGATTGGGTAACACTGATAAAAAAACAACTTACCTTGGGAAGAAAGTCGTTAGATCAGAAAAAAAATGTCGTTAGACTTAGTATATTACAATATTGCCAGAAAGAAAATGGATGCAACAGTGAATATATAATTAACATACAGAGAAACTTGTGTGTATTTAGACAGAATACATTATAAAAATTTTAAAAAAAAACATAAATTTATAGAAAAAGATATATATATTGTGTCGGTGCAAGATATATACTGCTGCACATTAGCCATTTTATAATTTTATTTTCAAAATGGCTTAGTTTTACAGTTGCCTTAATTTCGTCAGATAACTTATTAGACACGAGTGGAAAAAAATTTATGCGTGTATTTTGCCCAAAAGAAATTTTCACGTTGGGCACTACGAAATTAATTTTTCTTGCTTGCCTTAGATATGTCTCGTGTTTGTTGAGTTCTTTTTTGTTCAGTTTTTTCCTTGTGAGTCTTTGCTAATGGGTCCATGATTGATTTAACACATCCTCCCCACCCAATTAACCCATATATATATATATAGTTTTAAGGGTTACAACATCCACTATATTTCTTAAAATCCTATAAATGTATCCCAATTTTCTTAACCTAGATCTTGAATGTGATGTTGCCAACACATGAATACTAAATTACACAATACATTAATATTAAATTAAAGAGTTTTAAATCAATCTTCATCATCCAAGTCGGTCCCTCGTGACTGAGGATCGGGATCTTCATGGCCTCTCGCCCTCTTGACTATTCTCCTCCATCTTTCCCGGCATCCTGCAGATCCTAGCGCTGTCACCAGAGATGTGCCTGTAGCTTTATCGACTAACGAGTGGGGGTCTTCCTCTTTCTCTCCGACCCTCGACGTGGCCCACCAAAGCCAGCTACTCCGGGTTATATTCTCTTATGGCTTTAAAAAAATTTGACAAGTCATTGAGAGTCTCTCCTTGATTTTGAGTTCTTGTATTATAATATGGAGATATTTGTGCGTCTTAATAATATGTACATCAATCTTAATTATAATATATATTATTAGCTGTGCCCGCGTGGAATTCAGTTTGAGAATATAAGAGTACCAGTGAAAAATCAATATAATCTCAACTACTCGTCCAAATAATGTTGTGTAAAAGGAAATAAAAAAAATTTAATTAAAAAAAACAATGTCTCATTACTTTAAAAAATTCGTCTTGTTTGCTAGGGGATTTAATTATGCAAGAAAAAAATATTTAACTGCATTATAAATGTATCTTAAACATACGCCCGGTGACATGTACTCCCTCTGTGTCCCAATACCGTCGCCTAAAGAAAGGGTTTAGTTATCTGTACAATTTCATACTCTGTGATTGGATCAACTTCAAAATCGCAGTTAAAATAACGGTTAAGCTCCCGACTTCTGCGCATGTGGATTGCGCAGCGTCAGATTTCGGAAAAATGTCATAAATAACGCGCGATAATTAATAACTCAATTTTATGTATTTTCGGTGGAATCTTGACACTCGAAACGGCTCCTCATTTCTCAAAAACGTCTTACGCAAAAAAAGCTCCACCGCAGGTTTGCGGCCTGATTTATGGTCAGACGGCCCGGCCGGGAACAATGACGCTCGCTAAATGTTTGCCCGGCACAATGGAGACGTGGCGTATAAACAATCAATTTGCCCCGACTACCGGTGATTTGTTAAGGTTTACCGTTGTCGGTTAGGACAAATTACGGGGAACGCGGAGGTCTTTTTTGTGGAGATTGACCTATGTGGCGCGTTGCTTTGATTGTATTATCTCTCATATCGCGGTGCGCCATCTTCCCTGACGCCTGAGGAACTAGGACAGGGGAGAATTGGATCTGATACTTAAATAATCTGATAATTAATTAATAATAAGATAAAAATTAATAATAAATAATAAAATAATAAATAAACAAAAAAGCAAAGATTTTCGAATCCAATAATATAAATCTAAAGCTCCACAAACAATTAATAAAAACTTATGTGTGGAGTATTTTGCTGTGTGGATGTGAGACATGGTGCATTGGCGATAGAAAAAAAAAACCTTAGAAGCCTTCGAGATATGGACCTACAGTCGTGCCCTAAGAATTTCCTGGAGAGACCACATTACGAATGAAGAGTTTCTCAGCAGGATCGATGAAACCAGGCACATGATGAATACCATCTTGAAAAGGCGTGCAAAATGGATGGGACATATTTTACGCCATGAAAATCTGCTCAAAACTATACTGGAGGGAATGGTAGAGGGAAAGATTGCCAGAGGGTGCCCTGGCCGTGAATATTTTGAGCAAGTGTGCCAAGATATGAATTGTGCCTCCTACACAGAGCTGAAGAGCATCGCTGGAGACCGAGCAGAATGGAGAAGGAGATGTGCTTTGCTGCAAACCAGTTCCACGGATTGAAACCCAGGAAGGACTTAATTAATATATATTGTGTCATTACAAAAGACATTGGTAAAAGCCTGAGAGGTAGAACAGAAAATGATGAAATCAAGCGCAGAACCAGAGTAGTGGATACCGTGGATAGTGTAGCGAATTTAAAATGACAATAGGGCATGTTGCGAGGCAGGATATCACAAGATAGGCTCCTAGATTTCTGAAGTGGAGACGTTGGGAGACCTCAAAAGAGATGGGCCGATGACATAGCCGCTGTGGGGGGTTATAAATGGCTACTAGATGGATGGAAGAGTATGGAAAAGTCATATTTCCAGCAGTAGAGAGATGAAGGTTGAATGATAATAAGAAGAAGATTAGAAAAGCTCCGTATATCACACCCCGAGTGCTAGCTCATAATTTAAATACAGCGATAATCCGTTCAGATCCTTGAATTAATTAATTATACTAAATAGGACGTTTACCAAATGATTAATCCTTTCTCTTGAATAAAAATCATATAATTCGCATACTACATATTGATAGAGTTGTGTAAAATAATTTAAACATTGCTCAATACTAAAATACATAAATTCAAAAGCAGTTAGATGAAATAAATGAAAATTTAACAAACTTAAATTTTCTCTTTTCCCTACCTGGTTGAGGATCACCATATTTGATGTTTACCTACTAAAAATCTCAAAAGGTTTTTTTTGCTTCCGCCATCATCCCACAATGTTTCGGAAATGTGACATTATCTGATCACTCCAGAAAAAGTAATTACGGCTTGTTTGGGCTTTGTTAGAGTCGTATTCCAAACAAAGGTCGTATACCAAACATTTTTTTGCGTTCAACCATGTTATGTTGGACCAAAGCAGACGCAGACCGAAGTACCACTGTAGTACTGTAAGTATTAAAAGTGATACTTTTTCACTCAGTTTAAATTAAAATATACCAATTGCAAATTGTATGTACCTATTTTCATTATTTATTTATTAATTTATTAATAATACACGCCTTGAATTGGGCTTTTACATAATATGAAATAATAAGTATTCATATCTATCTAAGTATATAAAAAATAAAAAATTGAAGAATACTAGCAATATAAATTCAGTAAATAATAGATTAACTATGTAGTAGGCAAACTATAAAATAAAAGATAAGTAGATTTGTCTTTTGTGTGTGTATAGTGCACGAGCTTTAAATATATCAACAGAGCTGTATTGATTGCCTAGGCGGTGCAATCTGTGAATCTATAGGCGAATTCATAAGACGGTTGGTGCACTGGATAGATACATAAAATAGCTCGCTCTGACGTGAAACCGATGAACCAATAATGAAAAGTTAGACAAATATGACCTTTTGATACGTTACAGAACGATGTACAAAAATAATGACATTCTTAACTCGAAAATATTTTTTTAGAAGGGAGAGGGTATTGCACTAAGGGTGCGATATGGTAGGTATGTATCAAAACTGTCTGTAAAATTATCACCTCACAATCACAGCATAATGAAAGATTTCTCACAGAGTCTCGAACTCTTGCCCACTTCCCCACCAGTAGACTCAAGTTCTGAAAAGGGCGTAGAGTAAACATAATGATTATTTATTTTATTAGTTCACGCTATAAAATCATAGCTGTTGGTGTACGTAACAATCACATTAAAGTATCATATTGTGTAATAATTATTATGTACACAGCACACTAAAATAGTAATAAATACACTTAAATACTGCAAAGTGAGCATCCATAAATCGCGTGGCCTGATTAAGGGGGTGTTAGGTAAAATACTACGCTGGACTACGTGAGGGGAGGGAGAGGGGGTCAGAGTCGAGCTACGTAATTCTTTTATTTATATTATTTGGCAAAATCATTTATTTAAAAATAGTTTTGAAAACAGCACAAAACGTCTCCTGGAATTAATTTAAAAAACTACAGGGGGATTCAAAACAAAAACCATGTTAGGGTCACATACGGGAGGAAGGGGTTCAAAAGAGTTCCCAAATATACAATTATATTTACATTTATGGAGAAATATAGGTAATACCCAATGTATAACACGCAAAAAACTAAAAAAACATACATTAATTCCCAAAACTTTATCATAGACAAATAAACTACTATACTTAAAATTAATTTCATTTTTTTTATTAATTGCATTAATAATAATAATAAGGGGGTGTCTTCTTTGGTCCAGCTCTGCCTCCAGATATCCCAGATCTGTGATCTGCCCTGCGTGTCCCGTGCGTGTGGCACGGCAGATGAGCGAACACCTTTCTACCCCTCCCCTCCCGTCCTGCACACGTCACACCAGGGGACAACTTTATTGTCGTTCATTTTTTATTATTTATTTGTTTATCATCACTTTTAACGGCCGGATTAAAGCAGAGATTGTCTCAGACTGAAGTGAATCGACTAAGGGCCGGTTGTTTCAAGTTGGATTAAAGTAAGCGTTCTTTTAAAGCATAGATTTTTACGTTCTCCACCAATCAGACGATCCGTTTTCGTAAAAATCTATGCTTTGATCGATCGCTTACTTTGATCGAACTTGAAACAACCGGGCCTAAGCTCTAAAACGGCAATATTCACTTCATTTTCAAATATTTTAATTATTTCACATTGCTTGTTACTCTTATTTGTTACGAATTTGTGTTTTATTCTAGATTTTTCTCTTTACCGTGATTATTTCTACATATTTTATTATATTTTACTATTAGTTACATATTTTATAGATTGTTACTCTGTACTGTTTTTATTATATTTTATTTATTCATTCATATTTAATTGATATTTTTGTCCTGCTTGTTATATTTTCGTGCTGTTATTTTATTCATCTTGTTCCTTCTATGCATTCCTCTTTATACATTTTTTTCTTTACTTTTATTTCAGCTTAACACTTCAATTTGTGATTCCATATGAAGGACGCTGTTAGATAAGAAATATAAAACATAAAACAACAATTTACATTTATTTCCATTATTTCCCGCATCTCACACTTCTATATTTTTATTTTTCATTTTTACCGTCTGTACTTTCTTTAAAAATAAATATTAGATATCGATCTAAGGTGGTAATGATAAAAAAGGCTACCTACCTCTGAACAGATATTTTATCATATGTATCTTGGGAGGTGGGTAGTGGCTGAGAGGCTTGCTACATTTAATCCTATGTTTATATGTATTAATGTTTGTATGTATCAAGCAATCAAATGTCTTTTGTTCAATACGTAATACGTTGAACAATATTTGTTCAACGCCGATTTATCGGTACTGAAATGAAATTAAATTTGCACGAAAACGCTATTTAATATAATTGCAAAAAGTTTGTATTTGGTACTCAGTCTTCTACATCAATACCTACTTTTAATTAACTCTAGACTAGCACGTTAGTCCTATTTTCATAGCACAAGCGTTTAGCTTTGTTTGAAAATACTAAGAATATTGATGTGAAACGTATTCCGTGTTCGCATCTCTATTTAAAAAAAAATTGCCGGTTTTGCACCGTAAATCGTATATGCAGAGGTAAGCGCGCGCTATCCAAATAGACGTCATAACGGGGTAGGTAGTGCGGTGCCCGCCCGCCAGATTGTTCCGTCAAACGAACAAAGCTGTGACGGCGCACAAATACTCGATGCACAAAGGTTCGCTTTTGAGTGCGGGACAAAAGTTTGTTGGTTCGTTAGCGTGCATGTTACCAACATGTACATGTAAATATAGGTGTGTATATTATATTTCTACAGTCCAATACAGTCTGGCCACGTGCACAAATTCTATGCGATACGCGAAGCATCTTCTTTTTGGCATTTTCAACACACAAAGTAATTCCATAATGCATGTCTGGTCGCGCGAGACATTTCGTCTTTACATTTTTTCTGTAGTAGCTATACCTACTTATTTGGAATTAAAGAGAGTAAAGTGTGTAAATTTTATATATTGGTTATGGTTGTTGTGTAACTGAAAAAAAAATTCCCTTGAAATTAGTATTTCAGGAATATAAATAATGTAGGTACCTATTTCCGACCATCTTGAATCGAGTACCAATCACAGAGATGCTCCATCCAAAAGCTAACGAATGATTTGTTATTGAAATGAAAATTCTGTTGATGAATTACGATTTTATCTGAGTAATCGAAATGCCAATAAGAGGCCTCTTATTACAGATTTCTGTATTTTGTTTTGCATGTTATTGTTGACGTTTGACTGAGTTCAACTGTACATTGTCGTGATAATATAACGATGTAATAATGTAATTTTAACATTTGTATTATTTTTGATTAATATTGCTTCAATATGTAGTTTTTTTATGAAAGCCAAAGAAATATAACTTCTAACGCGTGTGTATAAGTACACGCTCTGCCTTTTTTCTATAATTGTCATCCGATACCTATATATAAATAATGATGTGACGTACCTTAAAATTTTCCCGTATCAATGCAGGTGTAGGCTGGCAATATATTAGCAAAGCAATATATTAATATCGTCTCAGAGCAATATATCGGGGGTGGGGGATCATGTTATCACCTTTACAAAACAGGTCGATTATTTATCATGGCACTTTAAGACTGTGCTGTATACTAAGAGTGCACGGACAGTCATTATTATTATTAAGTTGTGAAAATTTTGTGTTGGATATTTTCAAGTCGCTCACTGTATGTAGAATAATGAGTGTTCCAGACTACTGATCCAAACTCCAGTTGACTGCGTACAAATGAAAAATATAAAGTGATTAATATATACGTTGACTGAAATGGGTTTGACGTTCTGGCAATGAAACCAAGCAGTCGATATGCTTTAGCAATTACCGATTCCATATGTGGGATGAATGTTAATTTAGAATCTAAGACGACACCGAGATCCCTCACCTGAGTGCAGATGTTGAGTTGCTTATTGTTGAGATGATAATTAAAGGATAATTTTTTTCTTTTTTTGGAATATGAAATGATATGACATTTATCGATATTTAGGAAAAGTTGGTTATTTTTGCAGTATTTTAAGAGTCTATTAATGTCATCTTGAAGCAACAAACAATCAGTGGGAGACTTTATCTCTTTGTAAATTTTTGCATCATCCGCGAACAAAGATAATTCAGCATGCAGAAAACAATGCTTGATGTCATTGATGTAAATTAAAAATAAAATTGGGCCAAGATGTGATCCTTGGGGTACTCCAGATGGTACTTTTTTAAAGTCAGAGTTAAACCCGCGTATTGCTACTGCCTGACTTCGGTTATTGTAAACCACCTATATAAATCACCATGTATACCCAGGTGTCGCAGTTTCCTCAAAAGTATTTGATGGTTGATTTTGTCAAAGGCTTTTGAGAAATCCGTATAGAGTGCATCTACTTGTAATCCTTTATCCATCGCCTTAAATACAATGTCCGTAAATTCTAAGAGATTAGATTCAATTGATCTGTGTGGAAAAAAACCGTGCTGATTAGGGATAATAAGATGGCGCACGCATGGGAATAATTGATCACATATAATCTTTTCCATTAATTTGCTGAGGATTGATAATTTTGAAATTGGTCTGTAATTTTCCATATTTTCTCTGTTACCATTTTTAAATATTGGGGTTATGTATGCCTTTTTCCAAATTTCTGGAAAATGACCATCCCGTAATGATTTACAAAATATAATCGAGATTGGTTTCGCTAGTTCTTTGGCGCATCGATTCAGGAAGTTTTTAGTTTATTATTTAGTTTTTCTTAAAAACCTAAGGGTACGCGCACACTAGCTAATGTGCGCGTACGATACGAGCGGCGGGCGGCAGCGGCAGGGCGTCAATGCGCCCGAGTAGTAAGGGTCACATTGACGGCACAGTACATATGAGCTTAGTTATATCATGGCCGTCTTCCCTCATTACTCGGGCGCATTGACGCTCTGACGCTCTACCGCTCGCCGCTCGTATCTTACCCGAGGCCTTAGGCTTTACATTCCAATAAAAGTTCAAATATCATTGTTAACATACTAAATTATCAAATGGAGTTGACTTTTCTATATTTGAAGGAAAAATCTTAAATTAAATGTGGTGGCCCATATTTAGACCACTTCCTCTAACTCTGTGGAAAGGAACCCTTTTGACATCGATGATATTTTAGTATAGTGATCTTTGATTTACACTTCTGAGATGAAATAAAACGACAGTAGACTGAATGCGGTAGAAATGCGGTTGCTTAGACGCACGTGCGGAAAATATTTGTACGACAGAGAGGAGAATGAAAGAATTAGAAGTAAATGTAATGCTGAATGTGGAGTAAGAGATAGAATAAAGAAAGGATCGCTGGGATGGTTTGGCCATATGGTAAAGAAAAATTATGAGGCGAGTGTTGAAGGCAGCAGAAAGGGCGTCCGCGGAAGACCTGGCACAACCAGACAAATCAAACACTGTTAGGAGCTTCAACAACCAGAGAGCATGCACGAGGAGATGTATGAAGGTGGACGAAGCAAAAGTGGTGTGCCAGGACAGAAAGGTGTGGCGTTCTATCATCTCTGCCTACTACTTCTCTGGGAAACGGTGTGACGTTTAGTTAGTTGGTTAGATTTCGCGGGAAAACTATCCGTGGTGAAATTGCGGCGGTCCGCCCGCCATCCGTCTGCGCCTGATGTCGGTGGCTGCTAATGCCTTCAGATCGGCTATCTGCGGTCCAGGATCACGAGAGCAGGATGCGGGCCGAGGGGGTGGTGATTACCCCTTCCACCTTGAGGACGTACGTCTTGAAGATCCTGGCAAGGTAGACGTTTCTCCATTCATGCTATCTTGAGGTACATTTTCGCAACGCAAACCCATTTTCTAAAATGTAAACTAACGTAGTGTTGCCGCATCCAAAAGTCGAAACGCGATCTATTGCATTTGTTAAGATGCTGCGCGAGCGAAGGGAAATTATTTAAGTAAATTGAAGTAATTATACTGGAGTTACAGTTCTCAAGCTTCTTAAATAGCTAATTAATGTTCAAGCAAATTTCAGACACAGATGTCCTGCGCCAGAGTTATATAAAAATATAGTTCGTTTCACCGGATGGATTGACCGACCATTTACAAAGGCGCAATCCACACCACATATGTGTATATTTATTTATTTATTTTTTTATTTATTTTATTAATTACACGGCTTAATAGCCTTTTACAACAGGTTTATACATAGTTAAAATACAACAAACGATTAAATGTAAAAGAAAAATAACGGGTATAAATTTAAAAGAGTATATATACATAGTTTAAACATAATGAGGTTAGACATATATGTAAAAAAAGTATATATGCAAAAAAGTGTAAAGTAGTGATCTCAGAAATTTTTACTCACCGATAATATAGCAATATTAAATTTGAATAGCCAGGTATATATAAAAAATTTAAGACATTATATAAAAATTTAATATTTTGAAAAGAAATGATCATACAATGATTTTTTAAATTTTGAGAGAGATAGATTTAAAATGTCGACATATGTAGGTATATGTAATGATAGTAGGGGATGGATGGTATACAGGGTTATTTGTAAAACATTAATAACCTCGCAGGACTATACTTCTGCCTTGATTATGAGTCGAAAATGTTCAAGCTATCATGTAGCAATAGTTGTGGAGATATGCGACATCAAAGTTTGCATTTTTTTTCAATATTTCTGACTTATTTTTTGTAAAACGTAGGACTATCATTACAGTAACTAATATCAATTACGAAAAATTCATTCGTTTCAATACAAGTTAAAAAAAATGATTAAACCCTGAAAAAATTCCAATTGGAATGTTTTCCAATTGGAATTAGAAGGTTTTTATTTTTTTATTTGACTTGTATTAAAGGGAATGAATTTTTCATACTCGATATAAAATACTTTAATGATAGTCCAACGTTTCACAAAAAATAAGTCAGAAATATTGAAAAAAAAATGGAAACTTTGATGTCGCATATCTCCTTAACTATTGATATTAGGTCATAATAGCTTGAACATTTTCGATTCATAATCTAGGTAGGAGAATTGTTCTACGAGGTTATTAATGTTTTCCAAATAACCCTGTATACACTCCATCTATCTCAATCCCAGCCATTTAACCCTTCTTCTTCTCACTTCCATTCCTATCTGTCCATTTAGATCTATTTTGCTTTTCCCTTTTTCTGTTTTGTTCGGTATTTTGGATTTTTTATATTTTTTATTTATATAATTATAATTCTTATATAACTGCATTTTCACTCAGTGCAACCTTGTTTTTACTTAGTTTAATTAATTATTTTTATTTATTTTGTCATAATTTTTTTTACTTTGTACTACTTTGATTACTTTGTGTAATACTCTTCTTTCGGGATGAGGAACTCCAAGTAAAGACTTGCTTCTCGTAAGTGTTTATTGGGTGACAATAACGGTTTAGACAAACGGTGTACAGTAAGATGCGGTCTGAATAACAATGGTAGTAAAAAGAGAGAGCGACTCGACATTCACGCGCCTTTTATACCTTCTCTCTCTCTGTCATGCCGTCTCTTTCTGGCGTCGCGACATACGTTCCTCAGATCTATTACATCCCTCCGCACTTATCCTTGGCTTTCATCCCTCTTCGTTCATCCTGACAATTCTTAACCTAATTTCAGGCGAAGAGGACCGTGGCGGCAGGTGTGGTGTTCTATCTGTCTGCCGGTTGTCGCTGGTGCTGGCTTCTGAAACAAAGAACATCCCCGTTAGACCCTGAGCGAACATGAGCGTTCCGGTTCCTCCAAGGCAGCTTTCATAGCTTCAGCCCGGGTCGGAACCCTGAAACTTTGTATATAAAATACCTATTACTTTTAAACAATTTCTATATCGGGTTTGCCCTTAATCTGATTCACATGCCTTTTCCACACGAGACCAGTGCCTTCAATTTCTACTAAATAAAGAGTTCGTCCCAATTTCCTTAAAACCTTTCCCGGTACCCATGATACTTTATTTATGGATCGAAAATCTTTCACAAAACAATTTTGGCCTATAACTAAATTTCTTCTCTTCCTCCCCCCGAAATAAAATGCTTGTTTACTTTGAGCCCCTTTTAAATTTTGTATAACTTCACTTTCTAATCGACTAGAACTTGTTGCTTTTTCGCTAGGTATAAAAATGTCAAAATCGGTACGAAGTCTTCTACCAAACATAAGTACTGCTGGTTCTACACCTGATGACGTGGGTGGTGAATTCCTATAATTAACCAAAAATTTATTTAATTTGTCTTCATATTCCCTATTAAATTTCCCATTAACCAATATTTTTTTAAAAAAATTTTTGCACGTCTTTACTGTGTTTTCTGCTTGACCATTAGACGCTGGCGAATTAACTGGTGATGTCAAATGTTTAATTCCTAATTCCTGACAAAAATCTTGAAAATATTTTGACATAAATGCCGTCCCGTTGTCCGTAATAATTGTTTGAACATTCCCAAATTGTGTAAATAATTTTTTTAATACTGCGATGGTGCATGTTGCATTTATATTTTTCAATTCTATACAATCTATCCACTTGGATGCTGCATCGCATACCACTAAAAAATATTTATTCCCGATTGGACCCAAAAAATCCAAATGTATTCTCGTCCACACCGTTTCTTGAACTTCCCAAGATGACAGCTCGGCTTTCGCGGGTGACAACGTATTTCTTGAACAAATAGCGCACGCCTCCACTAAATCCTGTATATCTTTATCAATCTGCGGCCAATATACATATCCTCGTGCCAGCTTTGTCTTAGCACAACCAAGATGTGAACGATGTAACATTTCTAACACATCTTTCCGTAAAATCCCCGGTATAACTAACCTATGTTTCCAAAACAAACAATTTTCCACTATTTCTAAATCAAACCTTTTTGTCCAATATATCCATAATTCCTCGGCTTTACCCACCTTCCTTGGCCATTCCGTTGACATATATTGCATCACTTTGCTTAACAAACTGTCAGAACGTACATTTTCACTCATGCTTCAATGTCTAATTGCGCGAGATCATTCTCTTTTAATAAACTAATATACGCGTCCAAAATGTCATTTTCTTTGTTATCTGCTTTATCTACAGGAACTCGCGATAAAAAATCCGAACAATTTTTACTCGATTTGACGTATTCTATGTTGTAATCAAAAGACGACAAAAATAAACCTTGTCTTTGTAATCTGTTTGCAGCTAAGGTTGGTATACCTGTCTTATCACCAAATATCCGAATGAGTGGTTGGCTGTCTATAGCCAATATAAATCTTCGACCAAAGAGATACTGATAAAAATTTTTAAACCGAACGTTATGGCTAACGTTTCAAGGTCTATTATCGCATACTTTTTTTCGGCATCCGTCAATGTTCGACTTGCAAAAGCTATCGGTCTTTCTGTACCGTTCGCAAACCTGTGAACCTAACCTAACCTAACCTAACCCTTTCAGTGACGCGTCCGTAATTAACTTAAGTGGTAATTTTGGATCAAAATATACTAAAACTGTATTTCCCGTTATTAGCATTTTAACTTTATCAATTGCTTTTTTACATTCATCGTCGAAAACCCATTCCGTGCCCTGTTTTAATAATTTATAAACTGGGTGTAAAATCGATGCTAAATCTCCCAAAAAATTTCTATAATAATTTACTAATCCTAATAGGCTTCGTAACTCTCCAATATCTTTTGGGTACTCCGCATTACGAATAGCGTCTACCTTGCCTTGTAAAGGTCTCACTCCGGTTTTGTCAATCATATGACCCAAAAATTCTACACTTTGAAAAATTCACATTTTTCCGCATTCACGGTCAGATTACATTCTTTCAGTCTATCCAGAACCGCTCGCACATTCCTTTCGTGCTCTTCCCAAGTCCTTCCCGAAACCAAAATATCATCTAAAAATACGACCGTCCCTTTTTAACCCTGTAAACATGAAGCCATTGCCTTAGCTAAAATTCCTGGACTCGAAGTAATCCCGAATACTAATCGATTGTATTGAAACAACCCCAGAGAAGTAGAAATAATCGTATACTTCTTGCTATCCTCCTCTAATTCCAATTGTGAGTAAGCACTTTTTAAATCTATCTTACTAAAGAATTGTCCCCCGCTAATTTCTGCAATAACCTCCTCGAACCGCGGTAAGGGATACCTATCTATAATCAATTAATGATTTAAGGTTGCTTTATAATCTCCACAAATTCTGATTTCGCCGGATTTCTTTAAAACTGGAACAATAGGTGATGCCATGGTGCTTGCCGTAATCCCTTGTAACACACCTTCATCCACCAATCTTCTTAATTCCGCTTCTACTTTATCCCGAATTGCGAATGGCACGACTCTCGCGTTACAAAACTTTGGACAAAAATCCTTATTTACTGTAAACCTTACTTTAAATTTATTAAACCTCCCCAATGTATTAGAAAAAACTGCGGGATAATCCTTTTTAATGTTTTCAACAAAACGCGATTGTACATCCAAATCAATAACTTCCCCGGTCTCTAAAGTGTTAACTCCCGATAATAAAATTCCGAACCTACCTAAGAAATCTCTACCTACTAACGGCAATATTCCGTTGTCTATTACAACAAAATCTACTGGTAACATTTTATTATTATATGTAACATTTGTTTTTAATATCCCGCATATTTTGAAAGCCGAATTATCGTAACTGTATAACGTAAGATTAGTTTT
>JADDOH010023370.1:0-56792 GCA_016648135.1 Agrypnia vestita
ACATGAGCGTTCCGGTTCCTCCAAGGCAGCTTTCATAGCTTCAGCCCGGGTCGGAACCCTGGAACTTTGTACATAAAATACCTATTACTTTTAAACAATTTCTATATTGGGTTTGCCCTTAATCTGATTCACATGCCTTTTCCACACGAGACCAGTGTCTTCAATTTCTACTAAATAAAGAGTTCGTCCCAATTTCCTTAAAACCTTTCCCGGTACCCAGGATCGAAAATCTTTCACAAAACAATTTTGGCCTATAACTAAATTTCTTCTCTTCCTCCCCCCGAAATAAAATGCTTGTTTACTTTGACCCCCTTTTAAATTTTGTATAACTTCACTTTCTAATCGTCTAGAACTTGTTGCTTTTTTGCTAGGTATAAAAATGTCAAAATTGGTACGAAGTCTTCTACCAAACATAAGTACTGCTGGTTCTACACCTGATGACGTGTGTGGTGAATTCCTATAATCAACCAAAAATTTATTTAATTTGTCTTCATATTCCCTATTAAATTTCCTATTAACCAATATTTTTTTAAAAAAATTTTTGCACGTCTTTACTGTGTTTTCTGCTTGACAATTAGACGCTGGCGAATTAACTGGTGATGTCAAATGTTTAATTCCTAATTCCTGACAAAAATCTTGAAAATATTTTGACATAAATGCCGTCCCGTTGTCCGTAATAATTGTTTGAACATTCCCAAATTGTGTAAATAATTTTTTTAATACTGCGATGATGCATGTTGCATTTATATTTTTCATTTCTATACAATCTATTCACTTGGATGCTGCATCGCATACCACTAAAAAATATTTATTCCCGATTGGACCGAAAAAATCCAAATGTATTCTCGTCCACACCGTTTCTTGAACTTCCCAAGATGACAGCTCGGCTTTCGCGGGTGATACCGTATTTCTTGAACAAATAGCGCACGCCTCCACTAAATCCTGTATATCTTTATCAATCTGCGGCCAATATACATATCCTCGTGCCAGCCCCTTTGTCTTAGCACAACCAAGATGTGACCGATGTAACATTTCTAACACATCTTTCCGTAAAATCCCCGGTATAACTAACCTATGTTTCCAAAACAAACACTTTTCCACTATTTCTAAATTAAACCTTTTTGTCCAATATATCCATAATCCCTCGGCTTTACCCACCTTCCTTGGCCATTCCGTCGACATATATTGCATCACTTTGCTTAACAAACTGTCAGAACGTACATTTTCACTCACTGTTTCAATGTCTAATTGCGCGAGATCATTCTCTTTTAATAAACTAATATACGCGTCCAAAATGTCATTTTCTTTGTTATCTGCTTTATCTACAGGAACTCGCGATAAAAAATCCGAACAATTTTTACTCGATTTGACGTATTCTATGTTGTAATCAAAAGACGACAAAAATAAACCTTGTCTTTGTAATCTGTTTGCAGCTAAGGTTGGTATACCTGTCTTATCACCAAATATCCGAATGAGTGGTTGGCTGTCTATAGCCAATATAAATCTTCGACCAAAGAGATACTGATAAAAAATTTTTAAACCGAACGTTATGGCTAACGTTTCAAGGTCTATTATCGCATACTTTTTTTTGGCATCCGTCAACGTTCGACTTGCAAAAGCTATCGGTCTTTCTGTTCCGTTCGCAAACCTGTGTACCAACGTGGCCCCTAACCCTTTCAGTGACGCGTCCGTAATTAACTTAAGTGGTAATTTTGGATCAAAATGTACTAAAACTGTATCTCCCGTTATTAGCATTTTAACTTTATCAATTGCTTTTTTACATTCATCGTCGAAAACCCATTCCGTGCCCTGTTTTAATAATTTATAAACTGGGTGTAAAATCGATGCTAAATCTCCCAAAAAATTTCTATAATAATTTACTAATCCTAATAGGCTTCGTAACTCTCCAATATCTTTTGGGTACTCCGCATTACGAATAGCGTCTACCTTGCCTTGTAAAGGTCTCACTCCGGTTTTGTCAATCATATGACCCAAAAATTCTACACTTTCTTTGAAAAATTCACATTTTTCCGCGTTCACGGTCAGATTACATTCTTTCAGTCTATCCAGAACCGCTCGCACATTCCTTCCGTGCTCTTCCCAAGTCCTTCCCGAAACCAAAATATCATCTAAAAATACGACCGTCCCTTTTAAACCCTGTAAACATGAAGCCATTGCCTTAGCGAAAATTCCTGGGCTCGAAGCAATCCCGAATACTAATCGATTGTATTGAAACAACCCCAGAGAAGTAGAAATAACCGTATACTTCTTGCTATCCTCCTCTAATTCCAATTGTGAGTAAGCACTTTTTAAATCTATCTTACTAAAGAATTGTCCCCCGCTAATTTCTGCAATAACCTCCTCGAACCGCGGTAACGGATACCTATCTATAATCAATTGATGATTTAAGGTTGCTTTATAATCTCCACAAATTCTAATTTCGCCGGATTTCTTTAAAACTGGAACAATAGGTGATGCCATGGTGCTTGCCGTAATCCCTTGTAACACACCTTCATCCACCAATCTTCTTAATTCCGCTTCTACTTTATCCCGAATTGCGAATGGCACGACTCTCGCGTTACAAAACTTTGGACAAAAATCCTTATTTACTGTTAACCTTACTTTAAATTTATTAAACCTCCCCAATGTATTAGAAAAAACTGCGGGATAATCCTTTTTAATGTTTTCAACAAAACGCGATTGTACATCCAAATCGATAACTTCCCCGGTCTCTAAAGTGTTAACTCCCGATAATAAAATTCCGAACCTACCTAAGAAATCTCTACCTACTAACGGCAATATTCCGTTGTCTATTACAACAAAATCTACTGGTAACATTTTATTATTATATGTAACATTTGTTTTTAATATCCCGCATATTTTGAAAGCCGAATTATCGTAACTGTATAACGTAAGATTAGTTTTTATGAGTGGAATGTGACCAAACTTCGCGTCGTAAATCTGTTTTGGAATCACACAAGAACTGGACCCTGTATCCACCATGCAATCTAAGCGTGTGTCTTCGATCGATATTTTAATCATGATCGGTTTATTCGTGCCCACGTTACTTGCAGTCCCCACCATTCGCGTGATGTCTTCTGCGATAACATTAACCCGTTTTTTTCCTAAATTTTTACACACCTTTTTCAGATGGCCTTTTTTGAAACATCCCTTACAAACAAAATCTTTATAAGGACAATCAACCTTCTTATGTGTCGTTGCCCCGCACGCAAAACATTGTGCAACTTTCGCATTCGTATAATGCGATTGCACATTTCTAGAACCGCTGGAATTTTTATAAGTACCCACCGAAACATGCTTCCGCGAAGTTGATTGTGACAATTTATTTTTTTCAACAAAACAAATTTCTGATTTAATTCTCTCGGTTTTCTGTAGTCTACCCGTAATAGCTTCGAAATTATACGCAATGCCTTCCATAGCTGCCATTGATTGATCATCCGGTTCTAAAAATAACTTCTCTCTTAGCTTATGATTATGTACTCCCAGTACAAAAATATCGCGTAAATTTTCATCCAATTGTTTTCCAAATTTACATGAACTACTTAATTTTTTTAATCTAACCACGAAATCTTGGGCACTCTCGTGTTCAAATTGCTTTGCTGAGAAAAATTTTTCGCGTTCATGAAAAATCGATATGCTTTTAAAACAAAATTTATCTAAATGTTCCCACAATGCTTCTAATTTTACATCTGTTACCTTCTTAGGTACTACTAAATTTTGCAACAATGTAAAAGTATTTTCTGACAAAGTTGTTAAAAAAATCGCTTTTTTTTTTGGTTCTGCCCATTTCTCATCATTAGCTACAAGATACTGCTCGAACCGAAACTTGTAGACGTCCCATGCGTCACTCTCGTGGTCAAACGACAGCGCTCTCTATTCCATGCTGCCCAACAACTACCTACAGACAAAGGAATCACAAAAGTACTTTGGCCCTGCCGCCTTGATTCTCCTCGCCTGCGTCTGCTGCTGGTCCACGACTTCCTGGTGACTCCTTCCTCGGCCGCTTCCCTCGTCCAGAGCTCGCCCGTCTTCGGATGGTCCTTCCGCCTTCCTCAGCCCGTCGCTCTGGTCCGCCGCTCTGCCTCAGCTTCCGGAAGTCTCCGCCTCCGTAGCTCGCCCGCGATGGAAGTGGCGATGTGGATCCTTCCTAGATCCGCATCCAGTGACCCTCGACGCTCGTCTTCTTCCTCTTGAAGTCTGCGATGTCGATGTCCATCGATGTGACCGCCTTTCCCTCTTACTGTGCGTCTTTTTTTTCCTCTTGAAAAATTACGCCGCTGTGTCCCCTGCCGTATTATATGCTGCTCCCGGTTCCGTAATATTTTTTTTTTAAATCTCCCGATCTTCGTCAAAAAAAATATTCCTTTTCGACTGCGCCAGATGTAATACTCTTCTTTCGGGATGAGGAAACTCCAAGTAAAGACTTGCTTCTCGTAAGTGTTTATTGGGTGACAATAACGGTTTAGACAAATGGTGTACAGTAAGATGCGGTCTGAATAACAATGGTAGTAAAAAGAGAGAGCGACTCGACATTCACGCGCCTTTTATACCTTCTCTCTCTCTGTCATGCAGTCTCTTTCTGGCGTCGCGACATACGTTCCTCAGATCTATTACATTTACAAATCTGTGGTGGTTCAGAGCCGTCGCGAGTCTAGCCGCACACATCAAGCAATACACGCCAATCAGAAGCTCGATGAGGCAAACCAGGTCCCGGTTGCCGATAGGTACATCCACTCTATCGCCGTTCGCCGTATCACTCGCACGTAATATTTTTTGTACTAAACGCCACTCCTGTAAACTGTGTAGCAAATACAATACCACAGTTAATCGTGACTATAATTTATGCTCTGTATCCATCTATTCATTCTGCCTCTGCTGAATCATCTCACACATACCACGCCACGTGCCGACACAAGAATATGCCTTTGGACGGGTGGGCACTTTCTCC
The DNA here is from genome assembly GCA_016648135.1 of Agrypnia vestita. Classification (NCBI taxonomy): domain Eukaryota; kingdom Metazoa; phylum Arthropoda; class Insecta; order Trichoptera; family Phryganeidae; genus Agrypnia; species Agrypnia vestita. Next base: position 4,970 of record JADDOH010023370.1, read on the forward strand.
CTACACCTGTATATACACTAACCCGCCAAAAATCCATGCCATCACCTTTACTTCCTTTCACTGGTCTACAATAAGTGCCAATAGCACGTTATAACAACCCATAATACGCACAATCATCAAACAGTAAAACTGCGTATGAATCACGAACATAATGAATACAGACAGAAAATTTTTATAATAATAATATCCGACAATTCTTATTAAAGGCGTGTATTATTAGACTAAATATTGACAGTAGAAGATTGCGGATGTATATTTGCATTGAATGTGCCATAATTTTTCTCTCTATTGAGATGAAGCTCCATGTAGGAAAGATGATTGAGGAAGAGAAAAAAGTAATTGACCTGACATTTTGCACTCGAAACCCAGATTCAAATTATCAATTATCCTCCATTAAATAATAATAGCTTGACATTGAAATACGTAGAACTTTTTGTGCTGTGCTGAATTTCATGTACTATAGTTTTTAACGGTAAGTGATGGATATTAATCGTATACGCCCACACTGCAGTAATCATCTTATTTAGCGTGTACATGTGCAAATAAATTATTTTATAATTTTTTTTTAACTATTTATTATTTTTCGGTAATAGGTAATTCGGTTACAGCCATTGATACTCTTGTCTATCAGTGATATAAAATTACGGTAATAAGTAAAATACAGGGTGTAGATCAAGTAGTAATTCAAGTAGTCGGGTAGTAAGTTGATGTGGATGTGCGCGTTATTTTAAGTTAACCAAAAATTTTCGATCTTATACGCAGTCTCTTTTTAATTTATTAACATTTTTATTCCATTTTTAAAGCAATCCGCTTTTTATAATGCAAGTCACAAATACCTTTGTGCAGTCACCGCTAGAGGACGCCAGACGCCATTCCCGGATAGAATGGAGGTCAGTTGGTTCGAATCTCGCTAGCGGTTAAAATTTTTTTTTATTAATTTCATTTTTCTGTATGTTTTTTTCTAATTGATTAATAAAAATTTGTTTAATAGTTCACAGAACTTCGTTCTGAAATTGCAACTTCACAATAATAATTTGTTTTCTTTAGGGCTGATCTTATAAACGAAAAACCAAATATCCGTTAGTAAATCGACAATTAACAAACGGATTGCCATTCGTTAGTAAATATTACCTACGCTCGTCTTATAAAACTTTTTTGATTGTCCGTAAGTATCGCAATATCGTACTGCTCTTGTCTATGATTTTAGAGCTTTCAGAGCTGAATTATATCTCTTTTCTTTGGAAATGAAACATAACTTCTATAAACATAACCTAAAATTTCTCGCTCGCACCGGATTTTTGGGATACTTCCCACAATACTGCACTGGTAGTAACATTTGAAACCCCAGTAAAGTCTGCAGCAGCTAATAATATTGATCCAAGAGCATAGAATCTCAAGGCAACAAGCAATTTTGTGGTTGGTGATAACGTCAGAATCCTACGCGTGCGCCTTTTTACATTTTGCCCAATATCTTCTAGACCTTTTCGACAAGCGAAAACAGTAGATAAAATCTGCGTCATCTAAAATATTAAGATAATCCACTCGTATATTGAACACTCTTAAACTTGAATACAATAATAGCTCGACATCGCTATCTGAAAACATTTTTCCTTGAAAATGTAGCACAGTATATAATATGTACATGTTAAACAAATAGCATGAAACGCAAATTGACAACGGACCCAACCTTAAAAAATAATATGTCTATCTGTCATAGATCTGTCAATTTCAACTAACGGACGGTAAACTGGTGGTTCGACTGTCGGTATCAGCCGTCGGTAAAATTTTACTAAAATTTGTTAAAAGACGAAAAAATGACGTTTGTATCAAATTTTGGTTTATTTGGTCTGAAATTTAACTTACGGACGTTTATAAGACCGGCCCTTAATATATGAAGTCATTTATATTCACCACAAGAACATCCACACATCAACAAAAGTTGTATACATGCACACCACATTTACATGTTAGTGTAGTGATTGTCCTAATGAAGTGACGGGTTACGTCTCTAAACCAGTAGACAAAAAAGTAATTTATAGTGGTTATATACTAATATTATATGAATAGCATTTTGCTGGAAGGAATTCTTTGCACGAAGTATGTACTGAGCAAGTGACGTGCGACGACCTTTAGAAAGTTTATATTAGTTTAACTTTTAAACAAATTAGAACCCCTCTAAATGTATTTTTTACTCCCTTTCTTTTAACTCGTAGTGTCTGCTTGCTTGCTTGCTTGTCTGTCGAAAAAACTTGGTCGATTTTTAACCCTTTTCCCGTGATCCAAAAGAGCTGAAACTTTGCAGATAGACTTGTGGCGACGATAAAAATGATCGAACAAATTTTCGTTTAAAAAAATGTACCTATTAATTATAGTGTAATTTTGGATTTTTCGAATTTTTTTATCAATCGCTTTTATGACTCAAGCCCAACGCGTAGGTTAAGCGCTAAGCCTCTTTCCACTAGTAAATGAGAAAGTGAGTATAATAAAAACTTGGTTTTATGGGTTAGTTTTTTTCTCTTCTCAGAACAAATGGATGGATACCTCATACGTATCAAAAAACTTTAAAATATTTTTACTTGGATTCTTAGGATCTGTTGTGGTTAACCGCGTATTTTGATCCGGGATTAACCCACGGTTGCGGCTTAACCTTTAGGTTTTGCTCTCTAAATTTATTTTTAATTTTTCTTTGTTGGTATGCCAGTAGAGAACACAATAATATATTTTCAGGTATGTGCAATGATGAGATTTGGATTTAACTATTTAAATATAGCGTTTATAATAATAAGCTCGAGCGATCTCTTGATAAATCATTTGCTCCTGATATCGCATTCAGAGATTGTATTTTGTCTAAACGGGCCGCCCGTCGCGTCTTATATACTTGCGGCCGCACCAGCGTTCGAAGAACAATCTTGAAAGTGCGCGACACATCTCGGCCCTTCTAGGTGTTTCTAAACTCTTCTCGATAACGCTAGATTGATCGAGAAGTTTCGAAGTGTTCCTAGTCAGTTCTGGAGCCTCCTTGACTGTGCAAGATTGTTCTAGAATTTTTCAGTCACACAAAAGTGTTGTTTTTTGCAAGCTTTGATTAAGCAACATACTCAAAATATAAACTGTTTATATAAATCTGTAAAATAGACCATTCCACCTTAACAAAATCAAAAATTAAATAAAATATTTTTTAGACTTCGTTCCTATTATCACAGATGTGATATAAAAGTCAAATGATACCATTACTTTCCAAGGACATGATATTGTAATATATTATGAAATAATATGTTAATCCATGGATATATAAAAAATCTTCCAACTAAAACAAATTTCTCATAATAACTCATGTATGATTTATTTGTAATTCGCTTGCAGCCACAAAAATATCATTTATTTAAGTCAAATACTCTATTAAGATTTATTACACCCACATAAATAATTATTTGTTACATTATATTTTAAAGTTAATTTCACAATACACTTTGTAATTTTATGATTATCCTTTAAAAACCTAATGATCATCTGACTACAGAGCTTTTCAATAAAATACAAGTCCCCACATTACAAACTATGTATCTATAAAGAAAACTTTGCTTAAAATTTTATTATATTTTTCTCTTTACTATATTCATTTTTTAATTGTTTGCTTATTGTTATCACATATTTATTAGTTACTGTTTTCTTCTTATATACATTTATGTTCTACTTACTATTTAATACATTATAATGATACTCCTCTCCTACTCACGAGTTATATTACTCTTGTAGAAGAGAAATACCATTGTAAAAAAACTGTCGCTATTTTTACTGTAAAAAAATTTATTTATAAAAAAAAATAAAAAATAAAAAATTACAGGCTGTAATGTTCGGGCACATAGATAAAGACTTAACGTGACCACGTAGATGGCGTATCCGCAGCGACACTAGGCGCTATAGTGCTAGCGAAGCTCTTTATATTGTCCGCTTTTTAATCCATTGTTTATTAATACTAAAGCACTCATATCTTAATTTTTTCAAAATGAGATCTATCCGTAACCACAGCATTCTCAATTTTTGCTTATACTTATGAGCAAATACATTAAGATATTTTGAACTTTATTTGTACGCCATAATTTAACACCAATTGGTGTCACGGTGTCCCGAAGATGACTGAGAATGCCAATACGTGCGCAATAACCCTCAAATAGAGGGCTCAGAGGGCGCGGTTGCTGCAATCTAAAGGAATCTAATACCTGCACTCAATCGTTTGACACTATTAATGTCTGCGTTTTATACTTTCTGAGATACAAGCAATTAAAGTCTGACCTATTTTTGGGACGGTCAGATTTTTGAAAAAACACTTTTATACACAGATTTTAAAGATTTAGGCAGATACTTGAGTCAAAATGTAAAAATCGAAAACGCATAGATACAGAGAACTATTTTTTTTTATAAATTCGCTTTTTATGTGTTTATTCGTAGGTATAATCTCCTTTCAAATCCGGTCCTCGCTTTTTAAAATAAAAATAAAATAAACTTAACCCGCTCTGTTAAAAGGATAATTTATGGTATGAAATGAAATCAAGCGCTATCAAACCAACAAATTAATTATGCGAATATGTTCATGGGAAGCAATCCAGCCATGAATTGAAGTTTTATTTTAATGATTATTTGGATAAATCTAAAAAGTATATGATGTTTGCTAGGTACCCATCCACAACATTCTTAATAAATTACTAAATGAACGTTTGAATTATTGTGGTACGGTGAGAACATGTGGTTAACTAGAAATATGTTAATTTGGTTTACTTAATTAAATGTCAATAAATGTTAAGCTTACATCAGTAGATTCACACAGAACGATTCCAATATCGATTATAAATTAACTAGTTAGGATATAATAAACAAAATAATATTATGTAATAAGTATTAATAGATAACTGGCAGTTAAGGCTGGGAATTCAGTGCAAATGCATATTTCGGCATTTTTACGAATTTAAAAATAAACTAACTTTAATTAAGTGATTAAATTGTTTAAAATCATCTCTTTATATAAATAAAAAGCGTTTTAAAATCAACAAAAAACGTTAAAAGTTTCTTGAAAATTTAAAACATTATAACTTTATTAATATTGAATATTTCTTTATTTCCTTTGTATAAATTTTAGATAATGAATTATACTTTATACTTATTAAAAAACATATTATGCGTACATATAAATATTCATTAAAAATTAGCGCCGCCTAGGACACTAAAAACGATTTTTTGGCCGCGGCCTGTCGATTAAAGCTTATATTTTGTTAATTACTGTAAATGATGTCCAGTTTATTATTTTTATATAATAATAAACGTTTTATCTAAGTTATTGCTCTAAAAAATTGCAGCTTAGTGTATACATTCTGACATAAATGAATAATAAAAACACATTTTCGTAAAAAAATACGCCAAAAAATGCATTTGTAGTGAATGTGCCGCCCTAAGCAATCGGCTATCGCTGATACTAGGCCCTGCGAGCAGCTGTCTGTAGTTAGGCCCTAATTATACTATATTGCCACCCTGCGACCGATAGTGGCCGCTACGTAACCACTGACGTCTGCAATCGGCTACAATATCGTAATTCAATAAACAACTTCAATTTTCAATTCAATAACCAATCATTCGTCAGCTTTTGAATTAATCATCTTTATGATTGGTACTCGATTCAAAATGGCCAACAATACATTATTTAAATTACTGGAACACTAATTTCAAGTCAATGAATTTTTGAAAGTTTAAAGCCATGTATTCACTAGGGGACAAATTGTCCCTCAACAGCACGCGCGGCATAGAGTCTACGTGACGTTGCAACGTCGTGCACTGTTCCGCGACCTCGCGCACAACATAGCGCGGCATTTCTACGTGCCGTGGCAACGTTGCCATGCGCACGGTACCCGAGCGTACTCACTGCAACATTCCGCGGAGCGTCAGTACCACGTGGTATGTTTACAAGTGAATACGCATGCGCTGTATCTGTCAAGATGACAATGCGGGGAAACGAAATCGTTCTCGAACTCATCGAGCTGTATCGATCGAAGATCGCATAGAATGTCCGTCCTTCTTTCTCTTTGCAGTAAATAATTTCGCATTCCCCTCTTTTTTCTCCTCTTACTTTTCGATAAACTCATTAACATAAACAGATACACGGCTATCACCGTAACCTCATAAGGCGATATATTTCCGCGACGTCTGGAAAACAATAATTATTTGCAAAAAGGACCTTGTTTTTAATAATATTCAATTTACTACAGTAAAACCTCGTTTATTTGAAATTGCGACCCAAAAAAACATTTCGAATTGCGCGGAACCCCGTTTTCGCCAAATGAGATACCGCAGCTGTCATCGTAACCTCATGACATTTCCGCGACAAGATATGCGAGTCCCGGTGTGTACACGTCAAATGACCGCGTCATTGTCCCCGAAACATGAGCGTAGATGTTGATGCGACATGCCGAGCGGAATGTTTCGCGATTTGTCCCCTAGTGAATACATGGCTTAAATCTAACTCTTGTTGCATTTACGATGAATTCAGCCCCGAATAATCTGTGTTTTACGGTATACTCGTAGTTTCATGAGATTCCTCTTCTGACGTGATCTTCTTTCAAACTTAATAAAAACAATCGGGCAGATGCAATCAATTTATCCTCCAGAAAAATATTTTTTCTGACCCGTAGCTTTTGTACGAGTTAGCCGAGGGTTCTTTTCCCATATCTATTATTAGTTTGTTCTTAGCTTCTCCTTCTTTTCCCATTCTGCTAACAGAAAAAGTGGCGAACAATATTGCGCCCGATATTCTGAAGATAAGTATTAACAAAAACTATCGAATCAGAAATAAAATAATAAATGTCTGCCACTCATCCATTCACCTTGAATACAGTAATACCTCAAGTTATGTTACCACGAATTCATTTTTTAAATTTATTTTTTATATTTTTTATTTAACAACTTTTAATAACTAAACAATATTAAAGTTGGACAAAAAAATCATTTTGCTAGATGTTTGTCTGCAGGTATATCCATATAATTAAATACTCTTAGTATCTCTCAAATTAACTCATTTCAATTAATTTAAATATTAAAGGAACAGTAACAGAATATGAACATTGGTATATTATATAATAACACATATATGGCCGTATTCTGAAATAAGCAATATTTTATTTTTATAGTTATTGTATTACATTGTAATGACTCTATTGTTGACGTTTTAAGTTTGGCAGGTTTCAAATTAATGAATTTAATCGATCAGAAAGCTCTAAAAGTTAATGAATAATGAGTTTTTTTTTTTTTTTTTTTAAATAGAGATGTGAACACTGTGAATTTTTTAATTTATTGAATTCATTAATTTCAAACCTGTCAAACTTAAAACGTCAAAATTGGCGGCATTAAAATGTTATACAATAAATGTCAAGATACAGAAATAGCAATATTGCTTATTTCAGAATATGGCCGACAAGCTTTTTAGTGTCCAAATGAAAACAATTTATCTTAGATTCTAACAATAATATATTATTAAGCATAATAATTCACTTTTTATTATCTCCTCCAAATTAAGAGGGACCGTTGTATGTCGTATGGAATCAGGAATTTAATTTATTTTTATTCCGAAAAACGGTTAATATCGCTTCCTCCCTCAATTTACCGCTAAACCCACGAAATAACACACGTTTGTTTATTTTAATTGGCGACTAATCGATGGTAAATAAAAAAACAATATAGGAGAAACAAAAAAATTTGTCAGTTACACGATTCTCTAAATTACGTGAAATAAGGAAAAGAAAAATGTGTAACAATTAAAAAATTCCGGAAAGGACGGTAGGGAGAAGGGAAGGGAAAATGAGATGGAAATAGAGATGGATTATAATATGTTATTTTTTTGTTTTGCTTGTGTTATATTTATGAAATTTTTTTTAATTAGAGATGCGAACGCAGAATACGTGCCACATCAATATTCTTACTATTATCAAACTAAGCAAAACGGTCGCGCTATGAATATATGGCTAACTTGCTGGAGTAAGGTTCGATCCCGCGACCTTTGGATGAAAACACATTTTAATTTAATTTCTTAGTTTTCTTTGTGGACAGCTATCAAGGAATCAAATATCTTATTTCTGTCGAATTAAAGTTTTTACGAGATTTTCCAACTATCGGTGACCTTGCTAGTCCCGCCTATGCATATAATGCAACTTCGTGGTATTACTGTAGGACATAGTATATCGCTGTAGGTTAAACAATGAAATATCATTTAAAAATGCTTTGTCCATGCAATGCACCGTGCTCGCACCGTGGGGAAGAATTGCTTCAGTAAAATAACAGTAATCTAGAATACATCCATTATGCTTTTCAGATCTGCTACCCTAGCACGCATATCGCCATCACTCACCTTTCATTCGGGGAAGAGTTGCCGGAAACTGTCGAACACTTACGATGTGAGAGTCAAAAGTGAAAGTACTTTCAAGTGAGTGAAGAATATGGAGATCGAGGTGACACTCGACTGATCCGCTGATCGCTTCTCCGGTCTCCCAGCCTCCTCCCTGCAGACCCTCGTCATGGCAGCAGGTATGTACCGTGTTCTGACCCCGTGTTCCCTGCATACTATATCCCGCTCACCTCACACTGCATGCTTCACACTGTACACTGCGCGCTGCACGCTGCGCACTGTAACTGCACGCTGTATGTTGCGCACCATACACTGCACGCTGTATGCTGCGCACCGTACATTGCACGCTGTATGCTGCGCACCGTACATTGCACGCTGTATGCTGCGCACCGTACATTGCACGCTGTATGCTGCGCACCGTATACCTACTGCATGCTGTATGCTGCGTATTAGATATTGCACGCTACGCATTTTACACTGCATGCTGCACACGGCCGCGCATTTATACGGAAATAAATCCAACAAGATTGTGTGTTTATCAGACATTTTTGACAAAACCGCCTCTGGTTCACGGAATTCTAGCAAATGTTGCTCCTGCTCGTGATGTCCACTAATCACTGCCCCTATTGTTTATTTATATTCTATAAAAAATCTATAATTGTGTGTTCTGCAATAGAACTCAGATTGGCTGTTGAGTAAGCGCTTGTTCAGACACAGCGGGAACCGTGCCGTTTCAGAATCGCATGAGATCCGTGCGGGTCTCATTTACCTAGGTTTTTATGTGATCGTTCAGACACAACCGTGCGGTTAGTCAACCGCTGCGGTGCCCGCAACCCAACCGCTAGAAAATAGACCCGCACGGCGCCCGCACGATCCTATTACTATGGGGCCTCACGAGAGCGTTCAGTCGCGTTGCGGGCACCGCTCGGTTCCATGTCACAACAGGAGCACGCGTGGATTATATTCTCTTTTCTATGGTTATGGATCGCTTTGACACTGAACTTTTTATTGATGAAGTGGAGAATAGACCTGTAATATGGGATCTTCAGTGTGAGGATTACTCAAATATGCCAAGAACCAAGCTTGGCAGGAGTTGGTGGAGATATTTGGAAATGGTGGAAAAAAATAGTATTTTTGAGAAGTAGGTATTTATTCACCAAAGCGCTAAGCGCTTGTTCAGACACAGCGGGAACCGTTCAGTTTCAGAATCGCGTTTCCAAACACGCGATTTGTGTCATCTGTTCACACAGCCACGGTTAATAAGCGATTTGTGCGCGCGAAAATAAACGTCAGTTTGACAGTTCTGGTGCCGTTCTCCATCTTTGAATATCAGAGATATATTCGCTCATTACTTTGTTAACGACGGCCGTGTTCCATGGCAAGACACATAAATATCATTCTGTCAGTTCATTTTTGGTGAATAAATACCTACTTCTCTAAAATACTCTTTTTTTCCAACATTTCCAAATATCTCCACCAACTCCTGCCAAGCTTGGTTCTTGGCATATTTGAGTAATCCTCACACTATTACAGGTCTTTTCTACCATATTACAGGTCTTTTCTCCACTTCATCAATAAAAAATTCAGTGTCAAAGCGATCCATAACCATAGAAAAGAGAATATAATCCACGCGTGCTCCTGTTGTGACATGAAACCGTGCGGTGCCCGCAACGCGACTGAACGCTCTCGTAAGGCCCCATAGTAATAGGATCGTGCGGGCGCCGTGCGGGTCTATTTTCTAGCGGTTGGGTTGCGGGCACCGCAGCGGTTGACTAACCGCACGGTTGTGTCTGAACGATCACATACAAACCTAGGTAAATGAGACCCGCACGGATCTCATGCGATTCTGAAACGGCACGGTTCCCGCTGTGTCTGAACAAGCGCTAAGAGTCGTAAGAAATCGACTGTGACTCCGTTTACAAAAAATGTTCTATTTTAATTACTTTATAATATGGCGATCCATCAGTAACGTCTACTTACGCGTACCAGATTTTATGCGGGTGGTTTATTCATGTCACAAAGTAAACGGTACTGCATCTGAGAACTGTGATAAGTGTTTCTTTTGCCTGCATTAAATCACTTGGTGTCGGAGTCGGACTGTATGATAAAATCAAATTCAGCAGATTTTTAAACGACTTTGTAGCCTTGGAGTTAATTAATATGTTGTATTCCGTAATTCAAACATATTTATGTAATCATTCAAGAAGTAACAAAATATGTCAGTCGGCCGGCCAACCATATGAAATCCACAAAACCCATAAATTCAATTTTTTATAAACATTTACATTACAAACAAAAAAATTAATTCGTAAATGTTAAAAGTTAGAATTATATAAACATATATAAACAAAAGCAAAATTTAAACATAATATATAAAATCATTCACATCGATGGTGTAAGAGAATCCTGCTTCGGAATACCCTCTCAGAGACATGGAAGTTGTCTTTGGAACCCACGCACTATATAGTGTGCGGTAATTTAATGTAATACCATACCACCTAAAGGGTATCTCATAGCCAATGGCAAAACCTTTAGGGGGAAGCTTCTTCCTTCAATTTCGAATAAAAAATATTTTTTACACTTATGTGTTAAATGTCGACAGTTCTGTAAATAAGCGATATGTATTTTTTAAAAACATTTCTGACTCATTTTCTGTAAAACATTGAGCTGCCGCCACTACAGCAACTTGGCGTATTAAAAAAAATTTGGTACAAGTTAAATTTGAACCAGATTTCTTTCGAAAGTTTTTAATAATTTTATTAGAATCGTATCAATGCGAATGCATTTTTAATATTCAATATACATATATAACTTTGATGATACTCTAACGTTTTACAGAAGAAATATTGGAGGAAAAAAACTTGGATGTCGCTTATCTCCTTAATCGCTAACATTTCACCCAAAGTGTAAATAATATTTTGTATTCAAAATTGAAAAAGGAACACTCATCTGAAGTTTTTATATATAAAAAAGACATATTTATTCTACAATATTGTTAAGTTCCCTTTAATGTAGTCCCCATCGGATACAACACACTTATACCAACGTTTTTCCTATTCTGCAAAATACTTGCGATTTTGCCTTTATCTCCTCTATGCTCGCAAAAAGCTCTTTTTCGTGGTTATTTTCATCTCGGGGAACAGGAAAAGGTTACAGGGGGTCAGATCCAGCGAACATGATGGAAGCTGTTCTCGACAATTCTGGTCGTTTTTCACGACTTCAACGACTTTCAGCGTTTCGCGTGTTGGGTTATATTATGATTTAAGCAACCGGTTGTAAGGATCAGGCTGTTGGTACATGTGTTAGTCCACTAGCGTTTTCTGCAGACCCGTGATACGTAAACTGTTTAAATAAGACATATTTAATTATAATCACCTGTAAAAAATTGTAATAAGTTAAGTTACGACGAAGAGAGACAGCGAGAACGATACGAAACGTGTGTCCGAGTCTGCACAGTGATCGGAATTGAGTTGCGCTGTCGCTGCGACCTTCCGTCGATCGTCCTGTCTCCATATCGCGTGGCTGAGGTGGTTTAGTACTGCCAAGGCAGGAATTTGAGGTTCTTTCTTTGATCTTGGCTCATCAGAATTGGAATGGAAGCGCTACGTCATAACTATATACCTGTGATTCGTTTCCTGTTATTAACCACTGGAACAATTATCGAATCGTCACCAAAAGCTCAGCTAAAAATTTAAAAAAATACATTTAAAATACATTTGTTGAAAATTCAATAATTTATAAAACACAATCGCCGAGCATACCAAAATATCTCTTACTTTTTTGCATCTTAAAAACAAACTACGCATCTGACATGACTGCAAACTAACAAACAATCGAATACTGAAAATGAATAAAGCACTACTTGCAATTTTTTAAAGATAAGTATACAGATTTGTACTGGATGTATGCCTCCGTCAGTTAAGTGCCGCGTAGTTTTTTTTTATAAATAAGGTACTAAACGACATTATATTTTATAGTTTTTAGTATTAAAATGACTAATTCACGTGAGGAACCGGTGTGTAGTAGTGTTAAAAATATGAATGAAAATATGTGTAAAATGGCACATGAAGAGCGAAAAAGACTATACCTACTCGCTTTTTACCTTGTATCTTAAAATGAACATTCTTGCAGTTAGTGCTTTATTCATTTCCAGTATTCAATTCATGTACACGTGTATCCATATTAGTAAAAAGATCGATTCAATCAGACACGTGTGGCGTGCTACGTTAAAAAATTTGTAATATTGTAATCTTTTCGATCATAGTGTTATATTTCGGATACTGTCGACTGTTTCGGCTTGTTAAATTTACTATTCTGTGTTTTAGCATTATATATTGAATTGAAGTCGTACTTGGGTAAAAGAGCATAAGGAATAAGGAAGAAAGGTAAATGGCGACCGACCCTTGTCCCTTACGGTCCGCTAGAACAAGGAGCCCGTGACGTCATCGTGCGGACAACATAATTTAATCAAGGAAAGGGTAGCGATCTCCCTGTTATACATTCAGCAGGATATCGGCCCTTGTGCTATCTCTTACAAATATATTGTCTGAAAGAAAACATTTCGTATTATATTCAACAACAAGGTATCGTCGGACATTCTCATCAAACTGGGATACCGGGCTTCAAAATTTTGAATATTTTTTAGCGGACTTTGGTTCACCGCGAGGTGAATTTCTTACAAAAATGACGTGAGACACAGGGTGTCTCGTAGCTTGTAGCAAAAACTTTGGGGGAGTTTTCTTAATTCAATTTCGAATAGAAAATATTTTTAACACTTTGGGTGAAATATTGACAGTTTTGAAGATAAGCGACATGAAAGATTGCAATTGTTTTTTTCAGTATTAATTTTATTTTCTGTCAAACGTTGGACCATCACTACAGCAACTTATATGGAATATTAAACATTCTTTAATAAAGCTTTAATACAAGTTAAATTAAGGAACGTTGCAAAAATATCTTTTTAATTTCTGCAAGGTTTAAATAATTTTATTTGATTTGTATCAAAGCGAACGAATTCTTAACATTCGATAAATATAAGATGTTATAGTGATTAACATTTTATACAAGATACCTAGATACCTATAGATAGATTTTACCCAAAGTATAAATAATATTACCTATTCAAAATTGAATGAAGAAGACTCCCCGAAGTTTTAGCTACCAGTTACGGGACACCTGTATAAACTACAGTAGTAAAATAAACATACCACCGTTTTCAAAGAACATCGAACCTCTGGTCGGCAGAAATATATTTATTCGTACACATCGTACAAACTCAAATCTCCTTCAAAGATTTAGTCCCGCCATTGTTGGAAACACTTCGGGAATGGTGTTCAGCCGGGCCGTCGCGTTCCGCACAATGTCTTCTCTTGACTAAAATCGAGTCCCTTTCAGCGGCATTTTCAACTTGGGGAATAGCCAAAAACCACACGAAGCCGTGTCGGGAGCGTAGGGAGCCTGATAACCCACGGGAATGCTGTGCATAGCCAAAAAAGCCTGATGCGAAGAATGGGTGGGTGTGCTATCGTAATGGAGCCGCCAACTTGTCCGATCGCTCGACACTCTCTTCGAGCGAAAATCCTCGCTCAAAATTGAATGTGACCGATGCAATGCTTACTCCACCTCGCTCGCAATCTTGCTCCACCTCCTGCCGTTGTCCGTGTGATATGAGGGTCCTACATGACCAATGGCCCCACTTGGTGATCACATTGTTGTTTCGGCTTGTTGACGGTGTACCGGGACGCGATTCGCTGTCCACTGATATGCATATAAAGCCAGCGTTTTTCCAATCCTCGAAAAAACTTCTCGAACGTAATTTTCGATATGGCATTTAGCACCTTCAGTGAGTTTTTTTCTTATATTACATTTCTAAATAAGTACATAAATTACTTTATTTTCTGTCACGGAAAAACGCGCACCGGAGAATTTCGCATCTCAGTCACGGCGGAGGAGCTTCATGAATATAGTGCGGCTAATTCGTTTATTTTTGCAAAAAATTTGCAATCAAATAAAAAAAACAAATTAAACGGAGATATAGATGGGGCTTGAACTCCGGGCCAGCAATCCCGAAGGCAGCAACATTGTTGCTATCGCCGAGCCTGCAAATATGCTACACATAGCATTTAGCAATTTCACGTTCCGCCCAATCGCCAGGGTTTAGAATAGCACCTTATCTGCCGGCAGAGGAAATATAAAAAAAAAATCAAATATTTTGATGAAAGTCGTCATTACTATTTCATGGGTGTCGGCTATAAATAAGTAAATACTTCTTCTTTAGGAACCGTCATGTAAAAGTACCGTCATTTTTGACAGGTTACAGCTAGTAAAATAATAGTTTAATATGTACCTTGACGAGTTCCAATTAAAAAAAGTATCCTCAAACACATCCTTATAAAAAATCACCCAATTTCTACCTAAATTCCAGGCTGGTTTAACCCCTCAAACGAAGTTGAATATAATAAACATTTAAAGAGGTCATGATTTATTTTTATTTACACTGAATAAGTTTACAATCAGCGTGCGAACATTTCAGCTCTCAAAGCGTCTGCCAGAATTGGGTAATTGTGTCTGGACCGGTGTCGTGGGGGTTTGCGGTCGCATCGGTAAATTCTACGGTTTCAACGCAGTGCGCTCGACCATTCATTCCGATATAAATACGAGTCCGGCTTTGCGACTAACACTTTCTTTGTAGGTAGATTAATTTGAAAATTGTTACATCCAAATTGAGTGTTTTGAAATACAAATTAAATTAACGTGAAATCTTTCAAAATGTGTATATTATAGATATCTCACAGAGACGAAACTGTATTAATTATGGGAAAGTAGGTATAGAAGTCATTTGGGTGTAACAGGACTTATGACCTGTCTTTTTATGGTTGGCTTAAGTGATCACTTTACACAATTGTAACATTCGCCATTTCCACCCATGTAGAATATACCATGCTTATTCATTTTTTGGAAGTTGTATATATGTTCAAATTGCGTGTAAAGCTTTCATATATGAGTTGTAAGCGCCTTTTCCATGCGGCCTGTACAAAGCCATTTTCATTCCCCTAAATCCCCACAGATGTCGCTAATGAGAAAATCTACATTTGATTACGGAATTTTTGGGAGCAATATATAATACAGTTTAATACAGTTTCGTCTCTGTGAGATATCTATAATATACACTAATTGATTAATAATGTCTCTGTGACATAAATCCAGCACTGTTCTCAAAGATTTGAACAAACTCAAAATATTCTGAATTGAAATCTTTCATAACATTTTGTAAAGTAATTTGTGGTTTGTGGTCACGAATTTGGAGGGGATGTATAGGAATTCCACAAATACTATACGTATTTCAATATTTTAACAAACAGACCGTCAAATGATATACTGCGTATGATCCTAGTTGTGGTATAAGTGTACTATTATTATGAACGTTTTTAAGTTAACACTAGCTGTAACCCGTTAAAAATGATATCTAAAAACATAATATATAATAATTATAAATTAATTATAAATAAGTAATTAATTTTCTAAAAAAATAAAGTAAATTACGGACGTTACAGGAAGTTACGGACAGACACATAATGAACCCGATTAATTTTTGATCGTGTTCGGAACAAAATTAGTGCCGCAAAATCGACAATTCAGCCCAGCGGGCGAATTTATAGGTATAAAATTTAGATAAAAGTTTCAAAGATTTTAAAATTGATATTTTTCAGATTTTTTGTTTTTAAAATACATAAACATGCTTTCAAAATCAATTGTCAATTTGACATTCTTTTCCGGATATTCCGGGTAGTCATCAAATAATAATATAGTCAAGAAATTTTGTACGATACATAGTATTTTGTATGATACACAGTATCAAAAACAGAATTTTGTCTATGGTGAACATATATTACACGCTCGGGCGATCGTCAATTACGTTCATCAATACATATTTGATTTTGAACTGAGCCAGAATAATATAATTTGCGGTTTCTGGATATCTCGTCATAGTTATTGATCATTGTATTTTGTGAAATGTCGCGATGTATGTATCTATAGTATAAATATAATAAGGCACATACGTAGGCAAGAATAAGCACACACGTGACTAAAATTCACTGTATAAAATTGTACAGTGCTAAACTAAACCCCTTTTTTATGAGAGAGAATTTGATCAAAGCGGAAGAATGTCACCCTTTGCGTATGTCTAAGACACATTTATACTGCGGTTAAAGTATTTAGTCTTCCATAATTAAATCCCCTAGTAAATAAAACGTGTTTTTTACAATATAGGTATTTTTAAAAATTTTGTTCAAACCGAGTCATCGTTCGTATTCCCTGATTGATCGATGAAGTGAATTCTCTTTCCGGGGTTTTTGAGACAGGCAAGGTCTTTATAATATATTGTCAGGTATATAAAATTGTTGAAAGTAATGCCACTTACATTATGTCCAACACCATCTATCTGTTCTAACTGTTATGTCTGTGTTTGTTATGTTTGTGTCTACCACCAATATTTTTTATTACTGTTATGTCTCTGTTTGTCATTGTGTCGACCACCAACATTTGTTAATACTGTTATGTCTATTTTATAAATTATTGAAATTTTGACGTAACAAATATAAAGGTATTTTGTTCTAATAGTTATTTTGTTTTTATAAATTATTTTATGTTTTCAATTATGTAAATTTTATAAATTGAAATTTTGTTTATTTAGAAAATACGTATCGTTATTGTTTAGATTCTAATGTTGGATAC
Organism: Agrypnia vestita; assembly: GCA_016648135.1. Classification (NCBI taxonomy): domain Eukaryota; kingdom Metazoa; phylum Arthropoda; class Insecta; order Trichoptera; family Phryganeidae; genus Agrypnia; species Agrypnia vestita. The sequence goes on from JADDOH010023370.1 coordinate 22,089, forward strand.
AACGGATCAACCTATCTCCTTTATACAGACCTCGGTCTACTTAAGGAAAAAGTTAATATCTTTTGCATAAAAGTAAAAACATTAATGTAAATTACTCAACAAATAAATGTTAAAGTTAATAATTATGCACTCATTGTGTATGCTTAAATAAAAGAGGTAATAATAAATTTTATATAATACGGACAGTGCAATGCGGAACTGTGGCATAGTGAGGTTGCTGTTTGATGCCAACCGGGCGGCAAATGAGTAGGACCGATGTGGAAGCCTTCGCTAATAAAACGGTCCCGGGTAATCAGTGTGTTGCTCACTGATAGATTCACTTATCGACGGATTGCATCACCATAATGGAAATGTTTTAATATAATTTTTTAAAAACAAAGTATTTGTTCATTTTGATTCTTTAATATGTAAGAATAATATGTTTGTCACTGCACTCTATTACGGTGGCTCAAAATTACGAAATTATAAGTAAAAGTTAACGAACCAAAAATCCCGACAGTGAGAAACTAATGATAAAGAATTTAAAGTGTAAAAAATTATTATTCTAGTCCGGAGATATATAATCATACAAATTTAGTTTTAAATTATTCTTAAATTATACACTTTAAAAATAATTTAATAACTGAAAATCGCACAAGACAAAAGCACATTTTCTTACCATAATATTGTAATACTTCATGTTCCCGACGCGAATCGCCGGGAATCAAGAGATGAGTATTACAAGGTTGTAGAATGATGATCCGGAAGTGGGGGTGTGGATGGGTGTACGGAACAAATGGACTGTATTGTTTGGGATAAAGGAGCACGAATGAAATAGCCAAACTTACCACTGCAGAGATTGTTCCTTCTGCAGGCCTGGTCCACCATGATGTTCGATAAATTCGACGATTCACTTCACAGATCTTCCAATGTGAGCACTTAATAAAAGCACAACACTTGTTGTGGAAGCACGCAATTCTTTTGAAAGGTTACTTCGAGAGTCAATTCTATAGGTATGAGGATTTCTAAAGGAGAGGAAGGGGGTTGTGACGTAAATGCCAGTTTTGTGTCGCGAGAGAAACAAACGCCTAAAATTGCTGATACTAAACATCTCATCTGTACAAAATCATTATACATATCTAGGGAAAACCATTTTAATCGCCTAGCGATTAATTAACATCAGTAAAATTACAATCGAAAAATGCCTACTAAAATCAATTAAAGATAATTTAATTGTATTTAATTTTCAGTTAGCGTAGTTGTTGAATTTACAGTTATTTTTATCAAGCATACCAATTTCGTTGTCTATCCGTCTGTCCGTCCGTCCATCTATCTGTCTGTCCGTCTGCCCCCGTAACTTCGTGTAATGTCCGTAATGTCATTAGAATTCACGACAAAAAAAAATAATTAAACGGCTGGAGATGGGGCTTGAACAGCGGGCCACCACACCCGAACCGGCCGCTTCTCGCATGTTGCTACGGTCGCCTCTCCGTGGACCGTCAAAAAGACAAGTACATAAATGGCACTAGGCTTAGCAAAGACGCGAACCAATATCTCGTCATTTTCGACGGGTAACAGCTAGTTATATAGTAAAAAAGAAAAAGGGAATAAATAATGTATGTACGTATTTATATAATATCCCAGAAATGTCCTTCTGTGAGATGTGAGAATGTATCGCTACATTACGTTGGTTTGAAGTGAAAAATTACATTTAAGTGATAATATTGTGAATATTATCATGAAAGAACATAATAAGTGAAATCAAATTTGTTGCATTAATTAAGATAAATTATAGTCTCACAGAGAAAGTGTATGGAAGTCTTTTTATACGATGGCCTAGGTCATACAACCTGTATGAGCTGGCTTAGGTGATCACTCTTCACAATGCAACGTTCACCAAATCCATCGTAAGAATATCCACACATCATTAAATTTTTTAAAGTTATGTGTATGTTCCCAATCTGAGAAAATTTTGTTTATTATAATGGACTATGATAGAGACATCTGTAGTATTTTCTCATGAACTAGTTAGTAAACATAGATTACGCAGCTGGTAATGATACCACTATATTTTTATAAGTGGAGTATTAAGCAATATTATTTTCATTGTATACATATACAGGGTTATTTGGAAAACATTAATAATCTCGCAGGACTATATTCCTCCCTTGATTATGAGTCGAAAATGTTCAAGCTATTGTGACCTAATATCAATGGTTAAGGAGATATGCGACATCAAAGTTTGCATTTTTTTTTCAATATTTCTGACTTATTTTTTGTAAAACGTTGGAATGTAAGTAATATAGTAACTATATATAGAATATAGTAACTCATATTTAATATTAAAAAATCATTCCCTTTAACACAAATCGAATAAAAACCTTCGAATTCCAATTGGAAAAAATTCCAATAGGAATTTTTTAAGGGTTTTTATCATTTTATTTAACGTGTATTGAAACGAATGAATTTTTCGTAATCGATATAAGTTACTGTAATGATAGTCCAACGTTTTACAAAAAAATAAGTCAGAAATATTGAAAAAAATACAAACTTTGATGTCGCTTATCTCCTTAACTATTGATATTAGGTCACAATAGCCTGAACATTTTCGACTCATAATCAAGGGAGGAATATATTCCCGCGAGGTTATTAATGTTTTTCAAATAACCTTGTATATTAGATTGCGCCTGAAAATCAGTATTTTCAATCTTTTAACTCCTTTTGAAAGGATTAAAAAAAACTTTGTTGTATTTTATATTACGAAACCGCTTGAGAGTTTGAAATATCCTTAATTTTCAAGTAAAATTATGTCTGCTGATAAACGTAACAAAAGAGAAAATCATAAAAATAAAATGTCATTATCCGCTGTCTGTTTCATTTCGCTGCGGAATACTTCGTAAGGTAATTTAATGCCCAGCTCCTGAGGGAGTTTTAAATTGATTAAATCAGGAATTGTCAATTACCGTACTTATCAAATCGTCTTATAATAATACCCGTAAGTCTACCACAGTCTTTTGTCAGATAAGTAATTATCTTACATTCATTTTGTTTTCGACATTTTATTCGTGATGTTGTCATTTTTCAGAACAATAAATTAAATCTATCGTATCGTTACACAAACTCTGTATGTACCTATGTAAAAAATTAAGAAAGTGAAGCCCGGCAAAAAAGAATAAAAGTAGACTGAATGCGGCGGAAATGGAATGGACCTCTTTTCATATAAGAAAGACAATCGAATTAGTATGTGTAAGCCGTGTGCATACGAGGCACATTGTTTTGTTGCGTTATACTCGTAAACACCAACACACAGAAACAATGTGCGTCATACGCACCGCTTACACATACTAATTCTATTGTCTTTCTTAAATGGAAAGAGGTCTATATGTGGAAAATCTGTTTTTATTTATGGTTTAGTAGTTAGTTATAAAACTGCATTTTTTTAAATATTATTATATTTAAGTTCTGCAAGTGTTATTTTTAATGTGAAGGCTGTTTCGGCTTGTACGACATTATCAAACAGTGGAAATACCACGTATATACGTATAATCCACTTATTTACAAGGTTTAAGTTACCCCTTTCCCTTAGGATAATTAGCCTTGATTTTGGTTTTTTAATCATCTTCTCTCCACTTCTTAATATGTTAAAGAACCCCAAAAACACAGCCATAAATTAAAATAATATTTAATGTAATAATCTCATGAGTTTAAATAATACAATAATTAAATAGAGGCACTTTCAAACTAATTCAGATAATCACTTATAGAAAACGGGAATTTTGATATCAAAGCGAAATATAGAATTTTATAAACCGGGGAATATTTAATGACAAGTATCTAGGAACAAGTAATCTTAATGTAGGACTTCTTCGAAACCATCTAATTATCCATAGGGAAGGGGTTACATGAACCTTATAAATAAATCGATTATGCGTGGTTATATCCACTGTTTGATAAAGGTCTGGTAGCTAGATAACTGATAGCTGTCACATTTGAAATAACACTTAATCTGTAGAACTTGATAATAATATTCATAAAAATTTAATTTATTTTAAACTTTATGGAAGATCTGTTTCGATAGAGTGAGGAGTAAACAAATGAGTTGTCAATGTAAAGCTGTATGTAGCCTCTAGTAGAAAAGGATCGCTGAGATAGTTTGATCCTGTGAAACGTTTGAGTTAGAAGAGGATGGAAAAGAAAATATATGAAGCGAGTCTTGAAGGCAGTAGGAATAGAAGGCATCCGCGGGAGACTTGGCATGATCAGATAAAACAAATATTGGAGGATGGCCCTGTTAAGAACTTCAACATTCAGATAGCGTACATAAAAAGACGTGGGAATATGTTTGCAGCAAAAGTGGTGGTACCAGGATAGCAGAGTGTAACGTTTTATCCTCTCTGCCTACCTCTGCGATAGAAATGGCACGAAGGTAAGTAAGTTAGTTAGTTATAAATTAAACTATGTTTGAATAAATCACTTAGAAAGTTATTATAGAATGTACGAGCAGATCGCGCGTTAAAAATTAACACGAATAACATCCCAATTGTAATAATTTCGTTATCTGTCTGTCTGTCTGTCCGTACGTTCGTTCGTCTGTTCGTCCGTCCGTCGTAACTTCGTGTACCGTCCGTAACTTCTTTATAGTAATTTTTTTTCTTTTATTTTCTTTAGTGTTTTTGTTTTTATTTTTTTTTAGTTTTTTTTTTTTTTAAATAATAAATTCCTTAGGAACCGATTTGTAAAAGTACCGTCATTTTTGACGGGGTACAGCTATTAAATAGGGTATATTAATGAAAATGTATATTAATATATTGAGTAAAAATACTGTTTTAATGCCAGTTTTATTATGCTTGCATATATAAACACCTATTCATCTACACTCACATCTTTTGATCGTGCTAGCTTTACCGTGATTCCTGTATACAGAAAAAAACTGTTTTTTTTTACGCTTCAACAGGCCAATAAAACATCACAAAACACCCAGGCTTGAGTAAAACACGCAGATTAACTGTGACCTCACCGGGAATCGAACCCGGAACCCTCGGTGTGAGAAGCTAAAGTCATGCCCACTGGGCATGAAACTTACACCGTAAGAAGAAATGAATCCCCGACGCCTTCGAGAGGTAGTAATGGCGTCGTATACTCACGCCTTTATTTTCAGGAACTCCGAACTAATGAGAGGTTTTCCACAACACGCAGGAAAATAATTATTTCTTAATTCTTAGTGTTGCTAGAAAAGATAAAAAGGGATAAAAGAGGGGAATTGGTGATCACAGAGGATGTACAACAATGGAGGGTGAACGGCTGATCCTCCATTTAGATGGACGGACTAAGTCTCCGTGCTTTAAGCGAACCGTTTAATTTTAGCGTCCGTATTTTTTTTTATCCCCAATGTCATCGATTTTATATTCTGTAAGTGAAAATTATCGACGCCCCCTAAACTCAATATTCATCGGAGTGGATTACAGTGCCGCTAAAACTGAACCGAACTATTAAAAAAAATGGCGTTTTACATTTAGTCTTTCCATCATATTATAATTATATAATTATGTTACGAGAAAAGAATTAAATTAAATTAATTGTAAATGTACACGTATTAAAAAAAGCAAATAGTATTGTGAAAAAAAGTAAATAATGACATTAAATTACAATCTTAGAGTTTTATTTATTATGAATACCTACCTACCAGTGAAAACCTATACATCACTTTAATGTTTTTACCATTCTGTGTATGATATTTATTTAATTATATCTGTTGGTTTTCCGAAAAAATAAAATAAAATTATAATAGTAATTATAGTCGAGTAGAAAAATAAATTAATATTGATACTGACCAAATAATGTATATTATGGATGTCTCACAGAGACGAAACTGTATTTATTTTTATTATGGGAAAATAGGTATAGAAGTCATTTATGGTGTATATCGGACTTACGACCGATCTTTGGTAGGCTTAAGTGATTACTTTACACATATGTAACGTTCGCCATTTTCACCATGATAGAATATACCATGTCTTATTAATTTTTGGAAGTTGTGTATATTTGGATTGCATGTCATACATCACATATGTGTTGTAACAACCTTTTATACCGGCTTGTGACAGCCATTTTCATTCCCACTAAATCCCGACAGATGTCGCTAATTATTTTTGATATCGTTAATTATTTTTTGATATCGTTCGATGAGACTTCCACAGTTGAAAAGCAATATACTTTTTCCGTGTAATGAAATTCTTTCCGAATTACTAACATTACATTAGGATACGCCAGAAATATTTTAATATTTCAAATTTTTATTAAATTCCTTTTTTACCAGTATTTTTCATTCAGAATATTTTTGAGTTTGTTCAAATCTTTCAGAACGGTAGTTGTCTCTGTGACACGGTATGATGTCTCTTTGGCAAGAAATCCAGCACTACCGTTCTGAAAGATTTGAACGAACTCAAAAATATTCTTGATACTGACCATTTATTTTTTCCGTTTCCGTGAGACGTTTATTTTTAACGCGGGGAGCGGCCATCACTTTAATTACTTAAGTGTGAATTATCTATTTTTTTGTTATGATATTATTGGCTAAATAGCTGTCGCGCACCGCGGCACCGACCCGCTGAAAGATTGCACACCTGCGCTGACAGTTCCGCCGGAAGTGCTCCGCGGGGCCAGATCCGCCGCCGCCCACTTGGTGAAGCGTCGAGCGCGCCAGATCCTTCCTTCACTCCAGATTCGGTTCCATGCTAGAAATTCATACCAATTCTAGCGGAACAGAGAAAACCGTTTAAATTTATTTCATTATATACCTATCTAAACATTCATTTTAGAATATTGACTAGGGTGTGTCATCTTTTTCAACTATCGAATTTTTAATGTTGCATTTTCATATATTATTAAATAATGCATTCATTAAAACTGGTACTTTTGACTGGTTCAATAGCCCTGAAATAAAGAGATATCAGAAAGATAGATTTTACACAATGCATTGGTGATTAAATGTTATTATTTATGTGTTAAATAAAACGGATATTTTATACAAACCGTATATTTCACTGAGAAACAAATCTCGACGTTTCGCTGAAGTCTTAACCAGTGGTGTCATCAGGAGAGGGTCCTATTACCGCGGAGGTGGAAGCCGATAGTGATGGGTCCGCTCTGTACTCACTACTACAATGTAGTACTACATTACACTGAAGTGCACACTTCGCACGTTTTGATGTGTAGTGCACACTACAAACTACAAAAACCAAAGTTATTGAATAGTACACTTCATTTCGAAGCGAACACTACAAGGTACATATACTTCATTCATTTTTTACGTGAAATTTTTGGGAAGTTGATGTAGATATATGAAGAAATCTTTGGAAACTGTAAAAACCCCCTTCCCTTTTTGGAATCGAATGAAGAAATCTGGCTGGCGACTTTTTTTTTTTTAGGTCGCCAAATTTTTATTTGCGAAAAAAAAATATTAACTCACTAGTACTACATTACTTCATTACACTTCACTTCATTAATACTACAATTACTTCATTTCATTACTTCACTTCATTTACTTCATTTACTTCACTTCATTTCGTAGTACTACAATTACTTCACTTCAAGTAGTTTTTACTACAATTGTAGTGTACACTTTGTAGTCTTCAAACTGGTGAACGTATGTGTGTTGTAGTCTTCATTTTGAAATGTAGTTTTTCCCTTCGCTAGAAGCCGCACTGATATTTCTTCCGAGGTCGTAAATTATATGCACTTTGTTGTGGAATGTTCACTTCTTCTACGACAGAGGTCGCCAGTGTGCAATTTGTACTAGTTACATCTTCGAACTTTCCACGTTCCACCTTAAAGAGACGTCGCAGAAACCTTCAAATATTTTGTTTCGATATTTTTTCCAAAATTCTTATTATATGCTTAAGAATAAAGAAAGTTTTCAATGTACTCACTGCACATGCTTGGTAAATAAATACTCGTAAAATGTCGAAATCTGATGGGTGACAACGAATTTAATCAACCTAAATATAATAATTTCGCTGTCCGTCTATCCGTCTGTCTGTCGGTCCGTAAATTCGTAACTTGTTGGAATTAAAACTTTCGATAATAATTAGAGTGGGTCACACAATCAGCGCGCGCCTCAAGCAACACGCAAAGGTCGAAATTACACCATCCTGTGTAATTTCGACTTTTATTATTTATATTATTATTTTACTATGTTTCGTTTAAGGTGAGAATAGTCAATCAAAAAAAAAAAAATGGTTTTCTATTCATAAATTTTCAGCTTCAAAATTCTGCGATTGTTATGTCCCGTGTTTTTTCACAGGTGTGCGGCTAGCAAAATTATTAATTCCTATAATACAACGACGACATATAATTTCGTTTTTTATAAATTTAGTGTGCTGTGATATTTTTTATATATGTACTTAAATAAATCGAAGATCAAGTAGCACGATTTATACAATTTTTACTGATTCTTAGTAATGAAATTGAGTATTTTTGTGAGTGCCTGCGTCATCAATCTTTGAATATATTTTCTGTTTAATCTTAAGGGTATTAGTCTAATATATCCTATTTATATGGAGAAACAGAAATTACATAGTTACATACATATTGTACTAATGTATATGTAATACGAAGATAAAGTGTAGGTACACATAATATATGTGTTGAGTGTTTGGAGCAACCGGAAGACTGCTCTGGTTCGTGAGATTCTCGCAAATGAGCTCCAGCTCGCGATATCCTTTCAATTTCCTGTTACTTATTTGTGATTCAATAAAAGTGATTCAAAAGTCTAAAATAGTATCTTAAACTTAAATTCTAAAGTAAAGTTTCAATAAATTAATGTTTTGTAATAGAATTAAGCAAATGTATCGTTGATTAGTATTAACGAAATTGATATATCGTATTAACTAGTTACCTACCACTATACATGTATTACCGATAGATACATATGTATTAACTAGTTACTATTCAAAATATGAACGTTTTCTTACATTTCGCTATATTACCGGTCATTTTTCTCACTCATTGCCTAGGTAGGCTGTTGGGGTCGGCTTTTCTCATTCGCAGGCAGTGTTTTTATCTGTTCTGGGTATCGCTTTCATCTAGGCCGTTTCTCTGCAGGTTATGGAGCATTGAGTCATCTAGGAGTTCTTTGGTCTTCCTCTGGATGACAGTCGATGAAGTTCCACAGGCATTGCCTGCCTTACCGTGTGGTCTGGTGTTCTCCGTCTCGTGTGCTCGTACCATTTCAGCTGTAGTTATTCCAGCTTACGGTTTATGCCCGTGACTCCCAAGCTTCAACGAATGAGTATAAAAAACCTATATTTTAGTGATATTCCTGACAATCTAAACATTCGTTTTTCTTCCAGTTGCCTAGAGTTGTAAATAATTCAGCATTTGAAGCCATGCATATACGCATTTTTGGGTCTCACAAGATTCCTGTTACCGATCTAAATACTAAATACCCAGATACTAGATTTCTAAGACAGGTATCTCATTGAATGCATTGTTGCCCCTTCTAAGTTAAAGTCTTTTGGTTTTTGATATTTTGTACAGTAAAACTTGATATTTCTATAAAAAATTAATTAAATTAGGGAGGCGACAATAACATCGATTCGCGCTTAATGTGTGTTTTTTAATCTCTTATATATGTAATATACCTACTAATACTAATACGATAGTTAGTTCCCCATACCTATGCTGTGACGTGTATGTGACGTATCTACAAACTAATAGTATGAATATTTTAGAAACAACCAAATTTGCTCTCATAACGAACGCAGTATCTTAATTTATACAGGAATAATTTTCAATCAAATCATTACCACGGCTAATCGAGAGCCCTGAGCGACTGTGCTTAAACGCGTCACTAGATTAATAATTGCACACTTACGGATTAAACGTAACAATAATAATTAAAACCCTGGTCAACGAGTTTCAAAAACGATCTGCCTGGAGGGCAATGAATAAAGATATAAACCCAATATTCATGATCGTTGCTATAAAAATGCCAAAAATACCAGAATCTCGGAAGAGAAAATCTTAACAATTCCATTGAAAATACCTACATATTCGGTCAAAAGAGACTTATTTTTGGTGCACAAAGAATGTTAGTTTCGCTTCCAAAATATATTTTTAAAATACGAAATCAATTCGTTTCAATATTGCAATCATAAACGATTGAGTTACATTTGCATGATCCAATAACTGTGTTCTTAGAACATACTTTCATATAAAATATTGTTTAAAAATCTTATAATAATTTATCATAATTAAAAACTATGTAATTTACAATCGAATTTTCTAATATAAATAAAAAATATACGGGACTTTTTTAATTTAATTAATTTGTTCAGTGATTTAAAATATGCTTCTTTAACTCTGTTGCAATTATTTACTTTCAAACTTCTTGTAGTGCTTGCCCGGTTATCGAACGATAGCGATCATGTTTCATCTTGTTATAACAGCTTCAAATAGTTGGACCGTGGTCTAAACCGGACTTAGTAGCTTGGACCGTATTTTAAGATAAGCTTTAGATAGGCTTGGACCGTATTTTTAAAATTGCAATTTACATTATAAAATACGTTCAATATTGACCACAGCACAGGCATGGCTGAGTGAGAATAGTTTTATAAAAAAAAACTATGTATGTAAAATTAAATATGTAAAGGTAAAGAATTCGCTTTAAGTAGGTAGGTAAAGATTGCGAGCAAAAACTTGTCAACAGGTTACTTTAGATAAGGTCTTTTTTTACTTTACAAGCTTTAAGATGCTTCTATCATAGAACGTGCTTGTGAAAAGAAGCTTTTTCATATTTCTATTACATTTCTTTTGTGTGTCGTGTGAATAGACGTCCGACGCTAGTTCTTCCAGTGAAGAAGAAAGGCACCGAGATGAAGGAAGTGAAATGAATTGTAAAGCTTAGGAACTGCGCTCATTTTACGAACTGACCGTTCGAATATGTATGACGAAAGAAGATAAATGTTGTGAAGTAAACCCAATAAACTGAGATTGAATATAATTGAAAAACGATAAAAAGAGTTTCATCCCGGTCTTGAAACAGCTGCAGCAAATCGTTCGTAGGATTTTCATAAATATAGCTACAACTCTTTATAACATTTTAATTTCAGCTAAGGATCTTTATTTTAATTTCAATAAAAATATTGGTCTAAGATAAATCTTGTTAAAATAAAAATAAATCGTTTTGCTGTTTCAATTCTATCGAATCAATTGAATTCGATATACACCGTTTTTCAGAGTTAATTTTTGTTACCGTTTGTCATGAATCAATACTCTTCGAAGGCAAAAATGTATCAAAAAATTAATTTGGTTATTTGTTTTAATCTACTTATATATTTATTAATTACACCTACATGTTTCGGAAAAATCTTTCCGTCGTCAGGATATTTTATTTATGTCAATATATCAAAATGAATGATGTGTTTTGTTTTGGTTTCTAAATTATTTAAAAATATATTTTTAAATATTATTGTTGAAGTTATTGATTAAACAAAATTATTGGAAATTTTTTTAGAATTTGACTAGTAGTTAAATTTAATTGATTATTAATAATATTTTGTTTACTTTTACATGCCTTTCGAATTTCTAATGATTCTAAATGATTCGATTTCAGACCAAAATTATTTGTGTAAAATAGAAAGTCATAAATATTTATCAAAACCGTGATCATTTTCTAATAAATGATTTTCAAATTTAGAAAAACCATGATTATTCAGACGTCTCAAATTAATTAATTAATAAATATATAAGTAGATTAAAACAAAAAATAAAATTAATTTTTTAAATGTCTATCTACAAAGTTGCTTAACCAATTGAAAAAATAAAAATGTATCCGTCTGTCGCAGTATTGTACCTAGGTATATAAAAAAAGTAACCCATAAAAACGAAGTTTTTATAATACTCCCTTTCTCATTTTCGGGTTTCGTGTCTACCTTAGGCGTCGGAATCTCCATACAACTTATATGAAAAAACGATTAAAATTTTGAAAAATCCAAAATTATACTATAATTATTATTATTTTTTAAAGAAAATTTGATAGATCTTCTTGATCGTCGTCACTAGTCTTTGTGCAAAGTTTCAGCTCGATTGGATCACGGGAAAAGGGTTAAAAATCGATCTATAGTTTTTGCGTCAAGCAAGCAGACGCCACGAGTTAAAAGAAAGGAAGTAATAAGTACAATTTAAAAAAAATAATAACTGTAAAATGTCGGATTTTATCGACAGTTCCGGTTCCGTTTTCGAACGTTTTTCCGTTCCTCATCCAATAATGAAAATATTTGAACGGAAAACAAACATACGCAAAAATGATTACTCTATCAATATTCCAAAATCTACACAAACATACGGCAGAGTTGGTCTGAGACAGCAAAATTAAAAATTAAAATACCGCTGGACATCAGTGTTACATAATTTAATATAAATAAACATATTAGAATATTTTTAAAAAATGAGGGTAAACAACATTGTTTTATTCCACTATATTTATTTTGAATTGTTAGAACGTTTTCGGGATTTCTCCCATTGTCAATAACAACACGTTTACAACTAAATTAAAAATAATTCGGGACAGAATTTATAGGGATTGGGTGGGTGTAATGGTGGTGGGGGTTGGGGGCGGGGTTAGAATGGACAGGAGTGGGGAGGTTATGGGCGGTATCTGTATGTTAATTATATTTTTATTATTTATTTTATTATTATTTATTTCTAAAATCTCTAAGATGTCCATCTTTCTTCCTTTATTGCACTCATATAATAATTATACAGAATGGACAGGAGTGGGGAGGTTATGGGCGGTATCTGTATGTTAATTATATTTTTATTATTATTTATTTCTAAAATCTCTAAGATGTCCATCTTTCTTCCTTTATTGCACTCATATAATAATTATATGAGTGCAATAAAGGAAGAAAGATGGACATCTTAGAGATTTTAGAAATAAATAATAATAAAATAAATAATAAAAATATAATTAACATACAGATACCGCCCATAACCTCCCCACTCCTATCCATTCTAACCCCGCCCCCAACCCCCACCACCATTACACCCACCCAATCCCTATAAATTCTGTCCCGAATTATTTTTAATTTAGTTGTAAACGTGTTGTTATTGACAATGGGAGAAATCCCGAAAACGTTCTAACAATTCAAAATAAATATAATGGAATAAAACAATGTTGTTTACCCTCATTTTTTAAAAATATTAAAAATGAATTTCCACAAGGTTACAAACAAAAAACTTGAACATTTATTAGAATATGATGCCACAAAATTATACAAAATTAAGACAATGGAATAAAAATTCAATTATTAAAAAAGAAAATTTGAGAAACTAGCCAAAAAAATCGAAAATTGATAAGAAAGGAACTAACGGCGTGCAAAACATAAAAAGCAGCATTGAATGAAGCCGTCAATATTTGTCAGTATCGCAAAATAACACAGAATCGCAAAGTAACCACTACAAATTAGCACCAAAACAGTTTTCATTAGTTAGAAGGGATCATCAATATTAAAAATAACGGTTTAATGCATCTAATGGGCAGCCCTCGTAGCCCAGTGGGCAAGACACTAGCTTCTCATACCGAGGGTTCATAGGTCACAATAAAAAAATGTGATTTACTCAAGCTTGGGTGTTTTTGTGATGTGTTTCGCTTCTGTAATTGGGCCCCATGACCTGTTGAAGCGATTAAATAAAAATAAAAATAACTTTTTTCTAATAGCTAACGAAAGGAATATTTTCTTTTTTTTCAGTAAAAATGAAGCCGTCAATTTTTCTTACAAACACAAAATAACACTAAATATCCCTTCCTATAAGCAGTAAAAACCCACGTCGACTCAAAATTACATTATTAATATTAAAGTTAACGGTTTAATGCTTTTAGCTTATCGTTAAAAGTTAACGCAATGAAGGAAAATTATTTAAAATTTAATGCTTCATTAAATTTTAAATAATTTTCTAATTACTATCAGGATTTTTCCTCCTTCTCTGAGTACACCCCACCACCACCACACCTCCCAGCTAACAACCCCCACCATCCGGATTTCGAACTAAACTCGCCCAGTGTTTGTATAATTGAGCCCGATATTCCAAAGGAAATGTCACGATACAAGGTGTCCCACGGCGGCCGTGATCTCCCGAGGCTTTCTGCGGACGGATTAAGAATTAAAGAAGCTTCGCAGATCTCCGTCGCCAGAACCGCCCCGAGAAAAGGGGCGCATCTTAGATAAGTTTGAAACAAGAAAACAAAGGTTTGTCAAACCAGGATTTGGAACTTTGTAGATTTGTTGTTTCTCGTTGGAACAGTTGCAAACAATCCGACCACAAAGGCAACATTATGATAAAAAAATATTCAAAACGGCAGAGAAAATTTCGGTGCGGGACAAATTTTCGGCATTTATTTGGAAATGTAAAAATATGGAAACTTGAGATTTCTCAAAGTTACGAATTTTCTGTAATTTTTTTTTGCGTTTTACGTTGAAGTACGGGCTTTTTAACTTCTCAAATTAACGACCCATTGAACCAGAAAATTCACAATTTAGATTTTTTTCGACATTTATTCAACAGCTCGATGGCATTTCCGATCATAATAGTATATTGCCATTATTTTTTTTATAAAATGTATAGGTATGTGTGGGCTCACACTTTTCCTCTTCTTTAGCTTATGGAACTCGTATCTACGTAATCGTATTCACTACAGGGCGCCACTAAAATCTTGACATCGTCATTGTGGTCCAGTCTCCATCCTACTGAACACCCGCCTACTCTTGCGGGCCCACCTTGACAATTTGATATGCTCACATTAGAGTTTAAAATTAAAATTAAATACCTAGTAGAGTGTTTCAAAAATGACAAAGACAAGAAACAAGCTCTTCAGTTAGATAACACAGATGTTTCGAGTTTTTTTTAACTCATTTCAGTTGCAAACGTTTTTGTATGGCCAGATCGTAAATTCAGTTTAAGAACAAAGCGTGCGTTATTTCTCTAAAACTTAAGTTGCGATAATAATACTTTTAAACACGATTCCTATTATTTAAAATACCACGGGGATCGGGAGAATGATGTGTTCAACCTGTCCATGGCTTATTGACTCTGCATGCATTGACACTTTTGGTCCGAAGCGATGCAGTCGTTGCACTAAATGGTGCAAATTTTCTAAGCTGTTATCAATGGTAGCGACACCTAAAATCAATTTAAATGAAAAATAAAAGTTTACCCCGAAAAAAAAAAGTTTTTGAAGCACCCTAATATTTAGTTTTAGTTTTAATCCGATTTATATACATTTCAATTTCAATATATTCTCTAAGCTCAATCCTACATTTTTAATATTAAATATTATTAACTACTACATCAAGTATGTATCTGAAGTTATTTGTTATTAAAAATTAGCTTATTCAAGTTATAAATAAGTTGCAAAACTGTTTCTTTAATTTATTTATTATTATTAAAATTTATTATTAAAACAGGATCATTTTTTAGAATCCTTTAAAAATATTTTCGTCAGTAAAATCACTTATTCTTTAATTCTTTAATACCGTCATCATGCCTATTTTAGCGTCGATACTTCGTGATGGTGGAGAGTAGATACTATTCAAACCCATTTTTTGTATATCTACAGTAAATATCTTAGATATGATGTGACTAAAAAATTTTTATTAAATTGACAAAAGATTTTTGGTGGAAAAATATCAAATATTATTTGCACGTCACTGGCTGTCATCGGCAGGATTCTTTAAATTTTCATTTTTCCTAGCATTTTTAAAAATATATTTCCGACCGAATGCGTACAGCGTTACGGAAAAATAAACTGATGCATTTCCAAACCGATGTGACATTGAGAAAGTGGAATGCAGGCCAGTGTGAGAGCGCGTTGAAGTTAGTATTCCGCATGAACGATCAGAGATACGAGTGTGCTGACATCGGCTGCTGACATAGCATAGAAGGTACATGTGTATATGCGGTTCGTATTGTCAGTACACGGTGAATATAAATACAATTATTAAATAAGAATAATTACTGATGTCTCACAAAGTTACAAGGTTGTGTCGCGCATATAATTTGTATTGTGCCGACCCTAACATTGATGCTGATATTCTTGCAGACACGTTATCTTCGTTCAAAAACTCACTCATACACAACATCCATTTTCTAAACGACGACATGAACCTATAGATCATTAAATACTAATCGCTCTACACTCAAACACAAATATATAATATACACAAATGTACATGTGAAATATAATTAATTACAAAAATACATGTTACTAGAGCATGCCGAAGACACTTGTAATTGGGATAATGGGCATAGTCTTCACTACAATGTTTATTATCTGAGTGTCATGTACCCATTATCCTGTTAGTGTCTCTAATAAATATAAAAAAAAAAAAAAAAAAAGCAAAGCTATTGATAAGGGAATACGCATGGCCTTTATGACAGGGCTTTCGACCCGTCATAAGGCTGATTTAAGTGATCACTTTACTCAATGTGACATCCGCACATTGTCGACCACACATCTATCTATTTTTGGAAAGTGGTATGTGTGGTATTAATTAATGTAACTCGTTTTCTTGTTAATCCATGGTTGAAATTTGTAATTCTCATGAAACTTTATATACACATAGATATCGCCGCTGATAAATAAGGCCCGAATTCAGAGACAACACTTAGATGATTTAAAGGTTAAAGTACACCTTTAAGAGTGATTTTCAGTACAAAATAACACTTGTAAAGCGTACACCTTTAATTAAATTATCTTAGTTAATTCGGAAACGAGTGTCCATTCCATTCCATATAAAAGTACAGGGAGCACATAGCATCATTATCTTTGCTAATCAATATATATATATATATATATAAAGAAACCCGTGTTTCCATATCCGCCAAGTTTTCTCTACAACCAGCCACAACCACCCACCGGTGTTTATGTTGGTGGATAGCCCTTGGTGTCACATCGAAAATATGCGAGTTTGGTGGGGGTGGTTGTACGTGGGTGGGAGTGGGTGACGATAATGTGCTTTCTAGCACATTATTTTGTATGGGAAGGCCGCAAATGTTTCAGATTGTTTCAAAATAGGCGCGCCGACTGTGTCGGTGAGTCTAGAAGGTTTCGGAAAAACCAGCTCTAGAAAGTTCTGGGAGGAGAAGGTTCTAGAAAATACCCGAAAGTTCTATAAGATTCTAAACGAGTGGCGGAATGTGTCGGTGTGTCTAGAAGGTTCCTGTACATTCAATAAATTTCTTGAAAGTTCTAGAAGGAGAATGTTCTAGAAGGTTCGCGAAAATTCTACGACGATCCAAACAGTGTACTAAAAATCTACGCGTGCGAAGCCGCGCGGGCACAGCTAGTATTGTATAAAGAGGTAAAGTCTGTAAATTTAGATGTAAGTATGAGGTAATCTCCGAAACTACTTATCCGATTTCAAAAATTGTTTCACCAATATTTACAAAGGACTTTCAGGGTACGCATAGGCTATACGTATATATCTGGTTAAAATAAAAGGTTTTTTCGTGGTGAGCTATTTTACAACTAAAGTCGACGAAAAAATGGTCGAGCGATGCGTTTTTTACGAACGCTGCCTTAACGGTAAGAGATATTTAAATACTTTTTATGGAGAAGTTGTAGAAATCAAAAAGTTCTATAAAAAAGTTTGTGACGACATATATCTAAATTTCAAGGTTAATACATTTTTTTATTTTATTTATTTTTTATTTATTTATCTTCATCTTGTTACATGACAGGAGATGGAGCCACTCATCTCACTAGGGAGAACCTGTGCCGAGATGAGCAGCTGAACAATATAGTTAGAACAAAAAATAATAAAGATATACAACAAAATACTATATAACTATAAAATTAATTAATTAATTAATTGAGTATATAAATATAAAATGTGGATAATAAGAACAGAATATACTGTAAAATACAAAACAATAGTGAAAGTAGAGTAATATATATAAAAATCATATGCATGGATAGTAACAAAATGTATATATAATAGCACAGTTAAAAGTATATTTAGGTATGTACCTATATAAGAGAATTAAATGAATGTTTGTGTATATTAAATAGTGATAAGAAATGAAGTTTAATGAGCAATAAATTATGACCTGTTTTCGGCAATTGGGTATTTGTGCAAATGCAGGTGACAACAATGTCCTCTCCAATAGATAAATTGATAAAATATGACTAAAAGCTACTAAAAATCTACGCGTGCGAAGCTCCGCGGGCACAGCTTGTAATTAATAATTATAACAAAATTTTAGACCCTAAATTCATATCACATTAGAGCCGTTAAGGACCTTTTGATAATATATACGTTAAAAATAAAATAATAAAAAACTATTTTACGTTTTCAAAGGAAATGTAAATTGAAGTTAGCAGAACATAAATAAATCCCAGTAATTTATCATTTTATGCAAATCATCGTAATTTTGTCGTCGTTTAAATATCATTTATTTAAATACATTTAAGTTTTGGTTGTGCAGATTAATCACTCGGTCTCTTTGAATACAACGCACGAAATGTCCGTCCATTTTTTTTCTTATTTGACGTTAGATTTAGACATTATTCCAGCCTACAATATCTGTCTGCGGAAATGATTCACTACATAAAGGCCCCATCAATCTTGTGACAATATTCGTGTTTTCGTAACGTTAAATGCGAATTCGCTTTCCATTGGTAATTTGTTTGTTTTCGTATCGTCTGAAGCAGGGATCGGCAACGCGGCGCCTGCGGGCGTTATCGGTTACGCCGTCACTGAGCTCACCAAAAATCTCCGCAAACTAATAATCATCACCATCACAATTGGTTCTACAGCCCCTGGTGGTTCGTGGTCTCCTGAATAATCTTAATACACTCCATTAATCCCTATTCTGAAATTTTCCAGTTCTGGATTTCTTAGACAGAAATATTGATTAATTATCAAATTACAATAATCATCGCTATGTAGATAAAAGGCGTTAACATAAATAGTGTTCGTTTTTGTCAAATTTTAAAATGCGCGCCAAAATCAAAACAAATTGACAAAGGTTACTTCATTCGAAATAATATTTTCCGATGTACAAGATTGGGTGTATGCATTTCAATTACATTTATTTAATTACGGGCCTTCAAAATGGAATGTCAAGTAAACAAAAGTGAGCTCATTCAACGCCTACTTTGGTTCAAATATCGAATTCTTCGAGTCAAGAGTAATTGGTGTTTATCACATTTTGATATTGAAAAACTTATAAAGTTGATTAGAATTTGAAAACGATAAAGAATACACTATGGACTACACTATGGACTTAATTAAAAAAAAATTGTTGTGTTATCTTATTCTTTTATTTTGTCTACTTTATAGGACTCCAGCTCCAATAATGGCATAACTGAAAACACGGGCCATAGGGTAAACGTGAACACGTGGATGGTATATCCCAGGTAGCACTGGGCGCCGTGGTACGAGCGGTGGATCGCGGTCGCGCGCTCTGCAATCCTTTGTCTGTTGATTCACCTCAATAAATGGCCAAATAATTCTCTTAACTTAACGAGTCTTTTCACTTTAATTTTACACACGCTTGTAAGCTATTTTTTAATACTTGATTTATTCTGATCAGACTAACGGTTAATGAACCACGGTGTCCATGTTGACTGAATGCGCCAATTGTGGTATTTATGCATAGTTAGTTCAATCGCGCGGGGGGGGAGAGGGGGGGGGGGGGGGCTGGCGAATACTATAAAAAACCTTATATCTGCCCTCAATCTATTGAATTTAAATTAAATTACACCTGAAGAAACCTTACATTAATCTTCAACCCTTTGAACTGTGCATTAAATTCATTCTTAAGAAATCATACACCTATTCTCAATTCATTGAATTGAGCTTTAAATTCCACCTAAAGAAACCTTACACCTATCCTCAACACATTGAACTGAGGATTAAATTCCTTCTAAAGAAACCTTACACCTATCCTCAATTCATTGACTGAGCATTAAATTCCTTCTAAAGAAACCATACACCTACCATCACTCCATTGAACTAAGCACCATAGTTTATGAGATATACACTATGACCATTAGATTTTTAAACGTATACCCTATTGCAATCTAATTTTAAAGAATAATTTAATAATAACATAACACGGAATAATAATAACACAGAACAGTATTATTGATTATATATAACTAGTGCGTATTGTTATGTTATGTTATAAATAAAAATTTGTATTGCGCCCTGCTTGGCAAATAGGTGGCACACCCCTGGTCCAGAATCCAGATCAGGGATGGCAAATAGGTTTTGATTAATGTGCCTAAACAAAACAAAATATATTTTTTTAACTTGCCTGCCGGTTGTTATCTAGACTGGCTTCGTATAATAATATTTATTGTGTAAGGAGTATGAAAAGAAACTGCGAATAAATATGATGAGTAATACCTAGACATGTTAGTCGGTATAATAAATTATTGAATATAATGATCCGTGGTGAATAAATTTGTCGAATATGTAGAAACAATTGAATGTAAAAAAATTCAAATATTGGTTTATAAACTTACATATAAAAGCATGTTGATACTTTTTTTCATAACAAGTATTTTGTTTCATATTATTTTCAAGATGAATGGAAGTGAAGCCTGGAGCTGGCAGAAGAGGAACGAAAGTAAACTAAACGCAGTGGAGATGAGATCCCTTAAAGTATGTGTGGAAAATCCATTTATGATAGATTTAAGTATGAATATATTAGGAAAGAATGTAAAGCTAACCATAATTAATAGAATTAAAAAAAGGTTGCTCAGATGGTTTGGGCACGTTGAGCGAATGAATGAGGAAAGAATGGCAAGAAAGATATATATTAATCAAGTGTTGGCGGCGCCAGAAAGAGAGGGCGACCCCGAAAGACGTGGCACGACCAGATTAACCAGATACTGAAAGATGGTCCCGTTAGAAACCTCAACAAATGTCGAGCTTGCATGCGAAGATGTATGAATGTTGATGAGGCGAGAGTTGTGTGTCAGGACAGAAGAGTGTGGTGCTTTATCCTCTCTGCCTACCGCCACCGAGAAACGGCGTAATGTTAAAGTAAGTATTGGTATCATTTATACATAAAAGTACATACTTTTAAGAATATGTTAAATTTTTTTTATTACAAAATATTCAACGTTGGCGGAAAATTCTTTGGTTCTGTCGACTGCCGAAAAAAAAGGTCCCTCCCATTTCATCCGTAATCATCAAAAGAGAAAAAACCAAAAATATTATCAAAATTAACTCTATAATTTAGTCTTTGACGTAAGGATTTTTGAAAATATAGATTTTTGACAAAATGGCGGGCGTTTGAATTTAAAATTGCGTATTTTACGAAAAAAATCGGGTTTACTATGACGATAAAAAAAACTTGGTCTATTAAAAAAATCCTACGACAAAGACTAGATTATTATATATAGAATAACCACTAGAAATATCAAGTTGATCGATTCAGTGGTTGCCGAGATATTTTGGTCACGGATTTTCAAAACATGGTTTCCAGTTAAACGCGTTTGAAAATTGAGCAATGAATAATTCGCGAAATTTTTCAACTTACGTAAAATTATTGATTCCAGGTCCATAATATAAGTCCTCCACTTTGCTTAGAATTTCCATATCATCGAGCACTCTTCACAAACATAATAGAAACAGGTCTAACGTTTCTATTATGAAAGAGCCCGACTGGCAGCTACCTACATGTTGCGCAGTGCTGTGTGGCGCAGCGCGTAATTAACAAAGAGATGCCACTATCATCAGCATAATTTTGTTATTTTTTTAAATTTTGATTGAAATTTTCACCAGACGTTCTTAACACCTCAATCATAAGAAAATGCAATAATTTCAAAATCGATTTTTTCTAAATGTCTCGGTAGGTATTCTCTAAATAAGTAGTAATATACTTTGTAAATTCACATGAATGCTAATTTGTATTAATTACTATTGTCTTATATTTTTAACAAACTAACAAATTTGAATAATTTTAGATTTTTTGATAAATTCCAATATCTCATATATTTCTAATGTAGAGTTGAAAGTAATACATGCTTATAGTAAATATCTCATACTCTTCACGAAATTCACTAACTTATACAAAGCCACTTTTGCAGACCCTACCTACATCCTACAGGGTGCCGTTTGTTGGAAGAAATAAATTACTTTGATTAACCCGTCGAGACCCGACATTATTCCTTTTGGCGTTCTAACATTAAACATTATTTTTTCTCTCCAATCCGCTAAAAGAACACCTTACACTTTCAGGAAGTTGCCCTACAGGGCGTGCGTATCTCCCACCCTGTACACTGTGTTTATTGAGTTCATAGTTAATGTTTACGCACACTTCTATCTGAATTTTTGCTAAGAAAACTTAGACTACTGAACTGGTTAGCGTATTCAGTAGCTTAAGTTTTCTAAGTAAACTCAGAAGTAAAATATTTCATTTCCTCTTATAATTTCTACGAGAAGAAGAACAAACATTTTGATCTTTTAAATTAATTCTAGGCTGAAGGAGGACTCAAAAGTTATGCGAATAATAATTTAATACTGTAATTTGACGTCTTAATTTTTGACGAGTTTTCATAAAAGAATATGAAAAGAACAGTTAGATACGATAGCCATAGGAAATTGTGGATGTAAATTTGGTTATCGGCCTGGTTCCTGTCGGGGATCCAAAAATGCATAATAAGAATCATTAATGTACTCGCATTCTCTTTAGTTCTATTTGAAAAAAGTACATTTCTTGGAATTTTCATTCTCTTTTGAAAACTGTTTAATTTTAGCGTGTTTAAAATATTTTTGGAAGAGTTGATAGTTTTTAGCTGCGCTCTGTTTAAATATTTATTTATCAAATTGTTATTTACCAAAAAAATCTTTTTATCGTTTCATTTCACATAATTTTATAATTTTTGGGGAATAAATAAATGTGAATATACGATAGAATATTGCGATAAAATGTATAGATATGTATTAGTTAAGAAAATGAATAATTTAGGAAAAATATATTAACACTGGCGATTAATTTTACTGGGGAAGCCAGACCTAAGACACCGTAAAAGCATTCGAGTGCTTATTTATTAACGCCATCTTTGGTTGAAAATTGTCATGGGGACGGAACGAGTCAATCTCGACGTCAAGCCGAAATCTTCATGCGTTTTAAAAATTATATCTATCTATCTATATAAAAATATATTAAATCTACACCCTGTGACAGTCTTTTCACTACTGTTGCTACGAATCTTTATTTTTCTTCATTTTTTTATTATTATGGTAATCCTGAATAATGCTTCTGTAAATTTTTGTCCAAATTTAAAGCCAACTGCTTCAGCTTGGAAGAAAATGTCACTTTTTGACCAAAGCAAGTTTTCAAAATCAATACTTTGCCCAGATTTAACTGACCGTTTTTTTTTTAAATATTTTTCTGATAACTCTATCACCCGATTTCGACTTGACGTCGAGATACGGGACACCCTGTATAAAACTTCATTTTTTTTTAATTGGTGAAATTACATTGTGTAAACTGATCACTTAAGTCAGCCCTAAGAACACCCAAAAAAGATTTCCATACCTACTTTCTCATATAAATTGCTTCGTCTATATGAGACATCTATAATACATCTTGATTAATAATCGTTTCTTGATAACAAAGTCACTGGACACAAACTTTAGCTGGATTACTTTATTGTAATTTGAACCAAATTAGAGTTTGGTTCAAATTACAATAAAGAATGACGTTCCTCTCGTCTCTGGTATGCTTTTTCTATGGCACGGATCCACAGTTTCTGTTTAACCTGGTCATGCCAAATCTTTTGCGACCGCCCTCTCTCTCTGCCACCGCGCACCGTCAAAACTATAGTATATATATATAGATTATATATATTATATTTATTTTTTTATTTTAAAATAGAGATGCGAACACGGAGTACGTGTCACATCAATATTCTTACTATTTTCAAACTAAGCTAAACGCTTGTGCTATGAAAATAGGACTAACTTGCTAGTCTGGAGCGAGGTTCGAACCCGCGATCTTTGGATCACGAGGCGAGTGTCCTAACCACAAGACCAATAAGCTACTCATTTCTTCTTATCATTATTTCCTCATTCATTCACTCAACATGCACGAACCACCTAAACGATATCTTTTTATTTCTCTATTTTTAAAATAAAAACCCCGAAAAAGCGAGTTTCATATCTTGAAGTCAAATCGTCGTAATAAAAATCTGCGGGTTATTTGAGCCAATATATTTGGAATAAAACTCATTTTTTGTGTTTTCACACAAAAGTACAACAACCACTTATTCTCATTTCCACTTCTTTCCCCGAAATTATCACGAGAGTTTCTTCAAAGTGGGTTTATCGTAACAAAGCCCATTTTGAATGCCTTGAAGATTAAAATGGTTTTTGCCGCCTGCTATGTTATATTATTCATGAAATTTATTACGCGGAATTATAACGGACAAGAAATGAATGGATGAAAATATAATATGATTATAAATTATAATGTATGTTTCCAATTATTTATACACCCATAGAGTTTGAAATTTGAATGAAGTACATTATTTTCTTAACACAAAAGAGAAATTTATAAAATCGAATAGAAGGATCGGTTAATGAAAGAGAAATGAGACGAAGGGGATAAATTATAATTAAATGCGATTAAGCAGCCCTCGCATTCGCCGAATAATTACGAGAAAGCGTCTCTTTAATTATATTCCAGATATCTAATGGCGTACTTATTTATATTGTAATTGCCAACATATCCGATATACGCCTGGGAGGTTTAGGTAACAACCTATTCACACCGGTTTTCATTTTCTACTTCACTTTCTCCAGACGACCGCAGAATACTAACACGTCAGTGGTTATTAAGACCGATTTACAACTGTTCTCTCGGGCGCGATCTGGTTGTTGCCTTACTTATATTTTAACAACTTATATTAAAAACTCAAAATTGCAATGACTGGTTTGCATGATATAGAAATATCGCTTCGACGGGTCTTTTTCAAGAATACTGAGGCATCGTGGAGTTCCAACATTACAATCCATGAATGTATGTGTAAGAAAAAATGCATGTAGGTGTATACTTTAATTAAAAATGGTTTATACGCCATTACTGCTCAATAGTTAAGTGCTGAAAAGTGATATTTTACCGTCGTAAATTTAGACATTAAAGCTTTTTAAAATTATTTATGAATCCCTTTTACTCCATATTCCCCTCAATCAATATATCACACTAATTTAACCACGTAGATTCACGACCAATATCCAAAGGTCTCATCTAAAATTGCAAAAGTTAATGTAAATTAATGAAGTAATTACACGGGCTTAAAGAAATACGTCCCGTTTCCTTCTGAGTGCTGAGGCGAATAAGGCGAAC
The DNA here is from genome assembly GCA_016648135.1 of Agrypnia vestita. Taxonomy (NCBI): domain Eukaryota; kingdom Metazoa; phylum Arthropoda; class Insecta; order Trichoptera; family Phryganeidae; genus Agrypnia; species Agrypnia vestita. Next base: position 47,436 of record JADDOH010023370.1, read on the forward strand.
TGCCGTAAATCTACGTCTAAAATAACAATCTTACAATTTTCAAGATACGGTCAATTATTTGTAACACGAAAATAAGGGCTTAACTATTAGGAAACGTAATGTTATTAATTATTACATTTTTTAATATTTTTAGACGCACCCCTCAAAACTCCTTCAGTGAAAAAATATAACTATGCTATATATGTTCATGTAGATAGTAGAAGATAAATAAAATTGTAGAATTATATTAGTTAATAGATGGCGTGATACGAAAAAACGCCCGATTCAACGATAAAAGGTCCACGGCGAAGGCCCACGCGTCAAAAGATTCACGCGATTTTCGCCATTTGACTTGATCACCTATTTTTTTAATTGCGAAAGTGTATACTCAATAAGTTGCTTATTGGTCTTGTGGTTAGAACTCTCGCCTCGTGATGTAAAAGTCGCGGGTTCGAACCTCATTCCAGACCAGCAAATTAGTCCTTTTTTCATAGCACATGCGTATAGCTTAGTTTGTGACACGTGTTCCGTATTCGCATCTCTATTAAAAAAATGATACCATTAGCATGATTTTTTTAAACAAAAAGGCCATCAACAAGTCTTTATTGACCCTGATAGATGGTGCTAGAGTAAAATTAGAGTACATGATTACATAATTACAAAATATACTTATAAGGATAAAGTAACAATAAAAGTCATTATGATAAAAATTAATATTAGATTAGATTAATATTAATTCTAGATTAAGTTTTACGATTGTAATAATATTTGATAGAGTTTTGAGGGGTGCGTCTAAAATATCAAAAATGGAATAATTAATAATATTACCTATGAAATTGCCATTTTGTAATACTGTTTAGTTTGAAGTTTGATATCTAGCATTTATCTTGGAATTCCAAATTTAAATAAAGATTATATTAAAGCCATAATATTCCTCTTTTTAAATTAGTTATTCACTTGCTTTCGCGCCGTTTTTTTCCTTGATAGATCTCTGTGTCTGAGAGCACGGAAAAAAGATTTTCCTTTTATGAGTTCCGTTGTGATACTAATGTTGCATACGCAGCACGCAATATCAACGATATGTATGGATCAGATATTTCAAATGGATGCACTGTGAGTTTTTGGTTTGATAGTTTCCATTCTGGAAATTTCGACCTCAACAACCAGCCCCGTGGACGACCGGAGACTATAGTTGATACTGACGAATTGAAAACTATAGTGGAAGCGGATTCAACCAAAACCATGTCAGAATTACTACAGTCTTCAACGTCAGTAACAAAACGATAATAATTCATTTTCGTCAAGTTGGGAAAATGAAAAAGCTAGCAAAGTTGGTACAACGAAATTACTGAAGGAAAACCGCGACTCGCGTCGAGGCTTCCTTTAATTTGTTGGGTCGGCTCATAAATAAGGGAATTCTAAATCAAATTTTACTTGTAATGAAAAGGGATCCTGCTTGCTAATCGCAAATACTCGTCGTAGTGGTTGGACTCAGGAGAGGCAACCAAAGAATATTTCAACCGCAAATTGAGTCAAAAGAAACTGCTTGTGAGTGTATGATGAATATTGCCGATATAATTCATTAGATTTTCTCGAGATCTAGCACATCAATTACTGCAGAGTTATGTTGTCGAAAATGGAAAATGATGGTGGACAAGCTCGCTATCAAACAACCGAGACTTGTCAATTGCTCTAGTCCACTACTCCATGACAACGATCAACATAACCTCACGACGGACCGTTTTAAAATAACAGGATCTTTGACTTGAAACTTTCCGTCACCCATCTGAATATTCAGATCTTGCACCCATCGATTTCCAATTTTTTTGGAATTTGGATAACTTTTTATAAAACGCTATCGAAGAATTCATTGATTCTCGTTCCCAGAATTCCTATAACAAAGGCATCAATGAACTTCCATTATAATGCTAAAAGTGTATCGAAAATAATTAACAATTCTTCGACTAATTCTATACATAATTTTCATAAAAAAATATTTGGATTTTTCGTACTTAACGGCAATTTCATAAGTAAGGACCTGATAACATTATAATTATTAAGTTATCATTCATTAATTTATTTAAAACAATTTTATTTATTTATTTAAAAAATATAGGTATTTTGTGGTATTTTTTGCTGCCATAATATCGTCATTTTTCGCGAAGATACTTTGTGTCGTGGATCTTTTGTGGACCAATTTCCGTGATCCTTTTTTTGTGGACACATTGCGTCACGCAATTACAGTCAAAGATTCGTTATTTTTGGACTCTTAACAGCACCGTCGTGAACTTACAGAACCACGCCATATAATTAAACACAGCGTGTAATTAAAACACGATCAGCATTGTTTATTACAATAGGATTAAAATGGCATGAAATATCCTCTGTAAGACTGGGTACACCCAGCTGGTGTTAATTCCACGTTGACTGACTTTTCCGAGCTCCAATTACGTTCAGCGAATGGAAAAAAATCGTTTAATATTTAATCCAATATTCATAATTTTGGCGTCTATTTTTGAGGATTTTTTTTTTGCAATGCTGTAAGGATATTTCTGTGACTGACCGAAAGGAGATAATTTCAACATTTCTGAGTGGGAAACGTAAAGTTAGCTTGGTTAGTGGATGTACGGTGCTGGGGAACGCGCCTTTGAGCTGAAGTAAAGGCAAAATTAAATTAATTTCCCTTTTAGAAATATTGCCAAGTGCTCCGAGCGTTTTGTGAATTTCAATTCGTACTTTTTAATTGGGATTTAATACATTCGAATAAAAGGGTTTTCATTTTGTTATTGTAAGATGAAAAGAGTTTTAAAACACCCATCTAAGCAGGAACGTACTTTTATGAGCCGATAAGTATAATAATTATGTATTAACTAAGCCGTCAGTTACGTTGGGAAATTAATATTTTTTTATAATAGTAATTCATTTAGAGTAGCTTGTTGGTGTAGTAATCGTGACGGATCATGACATGCTCGCCTAGTGATCCGATGGTCGGTGGTTCGAGTCCCATTCCAGGATACCAGCAAGTTAGTCCTATTTTTATAGCACAAGCATTTATTTTATTATACAAGCTTATTTTCATAATAGTAAAAATATTGATGTGATATGCATTCCGCGTTCGCAACTCTATTAAAAATCTGCAAAATTATTTAAACTTAATGTTATGTACGTGAATGAAATACGAGAGAGAGGCTAGTTTAAATGACCGCTTCACACTAAACAGTAATGCAAAGACGCACTTGACGCATGCTTTCGGTTGTGTACACCGCGCGTAGTTGTTTTCAATTTAATGTTAATTGAACGCATTGATCATAATTTTTATTCAATCATTTTTAAAACTTTCCATAATTTCTTGGTGATTATCCATTGTATTAATATATTTAGCTGATGAAGGGCATTGACAGAGTAATTTTTATTAATAAGATGTGTATTTCATTCCCAATATTTCATTCTCTACCCATAAAAAAGTAAACGTTAAACGTTGTATCTTTTGTATAATTCTCGATGTATTTGCAAAATTTTCGTCTTTTAATTTAATCGTTTAAATTTTCAAATATTGCTAAAATAGGATATTTAATAACTTCATGACTAATGGTCATTAATTCATTAATTTATTCAAAGGTCTTTTAATAAAAAAAAATGTTTAGTCATTAATTCATTGGATCTAATGGCACTTGGATCTATTGTCACGTGGGTCTTTTGCCCTTGGACCAAATGTCCGTGAACCTTTCGTGTTGTCACGATATAAATCATTCTGATCTCTTGACCAATATAACATATCGTGACGTCGTAAGTGATGGAGAACAAAATCAAGTATAAAACAAGACAGAAACAAAAACAAAACAATTGGAAGGTCGCGAAAACTCTTGTGTAGTCGAGAACCAAATTGAGAATGATGGCCCGAAGACAATGGCTATAATCAGGGATTTCCCGCAGGGGCGGCAAATTCTAAGGGTCGGCAAATTGAGTATAAAATTAATATTACAATAGAATTCCCGTCCCGTATAAAAAAGCGAAAAAGATTAACTTAAGGCGATGTCTGGCAAAGTGAGCCAAATTGACCATTTTTTCTCATATCTTCTCTTGCAATTTTTATCACATTTTTGTATGGAGAAATATCATATAAATATTTATTCATCAGGTTCCATATGTTTAAAATACGGATACCTTCTTAAAATGACACAAAGTAAATTATTTAATCAATTAATACGTTATCAAACCTACTATGTTTTAAAAATGAAGAGAATTGCTCCTCTTTGTGGGCCGGGCCTTGTGTGACTACTATACGGACTCGTGAGATGTATTTTTTTATATTATCATTTTTAATATAACAAGGTAAACGATTGTTTTAAATTTATTAAATTATTACAAATTTTGTCAGTTTATTTACGAATAATTTATGTTTAAAAAAATACCGTTAAAAATATTTTATTTTTTGTGCGATTTTTTACAAAGTTTTTTTACAAAGTTGACGAATTATTATTTCAATATTCATAGAATTATAAATTATATTAAAATAAAAAAAAATAAAAAAAACAAAATGTCGGTCGATATTCCAGATATCAGCTATTTAATCAAAACCAACGTATTTTAGGTACAATACTTAGTGCCTTGATTAAATAGCTAAAATTAGGAATTTAGAATTTTAATTTGAAAGAAAGTAAAGATTTTTGATTTTTTATGTATTAATTTTAAAATAATAATACCTATTATTCACGTAAAATAGATGTTAAAAGAATTGAAAAGAACCACACCAAAAATCCTTTTTTTTTAATATAGTATTTAAAAAAAAATTGTAAATAGACATACTGACAGAATTATTTTCATAAATTTAAGATAATTGTTTACTTTGTAATATTATTGGAATAAAGACATCTCACGAGTCCATACAATTACACAGGGCCCACAAAGTGAAGCAATTTTCTTCGTTTTTAAAACATCGTAGGTTTGGTAATGTATTAATTGATTAAATAATTTACTTTGTATCACCGAATTTAAAATATATGGAATCTGATGAATAAATATTAATATGATATATTTCCATACAAAAATGTGGTAAAAACGCAAGAGAAGATAAAAGAAAAATTAGTCAATTTGGCTCACCTTACCAGACTATCGTCTTAAGGATCCATTTCTCAAAATTGTGCCAAAAACACCCGAAAAAATGTCGGAAAATATCAAGGGTCCCATAAAATTATGTTGTAAAAATTCAGCAGAGGTCGCCTAGACTTTGGACACTGGGACTCGACGTGGTCATAAAACAATACATTTTCGGTAGGTACATCGTACTTTACAGTACAGGATCGTTTTCGGATTTTAAATACTTTTTTATTTAAATACTTTTAAATACTTCTTTGTAGCACCGCTGTAAAAAGAACGCTCTTCTTTGCCTTCTGTGCAACGTTATATACATGTGAACTCTGGACAAATTATAAAAATGGCAGCATAGAAAGACTTCGCATACAATATAACAACGCCTTTCGTATGATGTTGGGCCTTCCCAGATATTGCAGCGCTTCCGGTATGTTCACTGAGGGGCGTGTTCCCAACTTTGCAGCCCTCTTAAGATCCAGGGTGGCAGGGATGAGGGAAAGGATATACAGCTCCGGAAATATCCTTATCCTGGAAGCCCGTCTTACTCCAGCATCCAGCATCGATGCACACTGGAGAAAGATACTGGCCCCGCATAATTGACTTGCCATCGCTCGCTAAAGCCGATATTTTACCATATATTTCTTTTGATTACTTTTAATACTTCTCTTCTATTTTATATGATTTTACTATTTCTCTTTTGTTTTATATAATATTTTCAATGTGTGTATTTTCTTTTATATGGAATGTGTGCGATTGCACGAACCTCCCCACATTCTGGAATAAAGCTATATTTATTTATTTATTTATTTATTTATTTTATTTACATTTTGCAATGAATTAATGGCAAAAAATATTAGAGATCAATAGAACTAGCAGGGCTGGAATTGTAAAACTCACTTAAAGGTGGCACTTTCCTAGTGACGTCACTGGCTACAACACCCAAAGACCGTGCTCTCCTCCCCCGCATCGCCCCGCCTACTTTATCTGAACATAACATCAATATATTTTTGTAGCAGTCAAAAGTTCAAATAACGTAATATCTCGAAATGGGGAAGATTCGAGTAAGATAAAGCAGACCCACTATTCACATAAAAGGCGTGATATCGTTTATTTTTTTATTATTTTACATAAACGAAAACATACAAAAAGACGTGTTTTTGTCAATCATCAATCCTAGGCGGTATCTATGAATTTCAGAAAATACTAATAGCACTAAAAAAAAACAGCAGTTATTGGGGACTGCCGACAGAAATGAAAACTTAAAACTATGAAATAACAATGTTTTTTGGATTTTATAATTAACTAGCTGTTCATACCCGGCGTTGCACGGGTTAAAGATTAAGTTTAAAATAAATTTGTGAGTGTAAACAAAGTTTCGATTCGAACGGTATAGATTTGCATCGAAAATATATCAGGGGGAAGGGAAGGGGTAAAATAATTGGGGGAAATGTCACATATGTTACCCACCGAGTCCTTAAGAATAAGTTTCCAAATTTTGAGTCCGATCGGTCAAATGGTACAGATTTGCTTCGAAAAAAAGTCAGGGGGAGGGGAAGGGGTATGAGAATAGGGGGGAAATGTTGCCTATGTTGTTTGTTTAGAGAACAGACAGACAGACACAGACATTGAGTTTTATAGTATAAAAAATTAAAATTTCATAATTTGAAAGGCCATCACAAAAAGTTCTAAATTTATCCAAGTATATTTACGGAAAAAATAATTCTTCTGCATGTTTATCGAATAATAGACTAATGGGATCATTACCTTCTCCAGTAGCAATACTTGAGTACATTTCATCGTTCGAAATTAATATCTGTTGCTTTGCTTTCGTCAATTGGTATTCGTTAAAGAAGTTTTCACTTCAGTAATGTCTACACTATTAGTATTTTTTGCAATTAAATACATACGGAGGCTTATTATTTCTACATATAATTCACCGACAGTTTAAAAATATATTAATTTGAAAGTGGAAAATATGTTTATCTATAGTAGCAAAAACTTTTTTTTACTTATTTTGTGCATAATTTCTAGAACAATGCAAGTTTTTTCAGCACGCAACGTACACAGACCACCAAAAATATGGAATATACATGACTATGATTCCTCATCTCGTTCCAATATGCTTGCTAAAATAAATTACTGCGAGCTTGTAAATTTCGAAACCATTATGATAAGTATGTTTTAGTAAATAAAATAAAATATTACAAAAATACGTTTTTACTTGAAAATACTCAATGTGGAAAGAAATTTTTAAAAATTAAAAAAAAAATTATTACGAAAAAAAATACGTTTAGTTGCAATAATAACTGCATTATAAATGTCTCTCTAATGCACTTGAGGAGGGGCATACTGCCGCTGTGTTTCAATCCCCTCACCTAAAGATGGGGTTTAGTTCATCTCTGTACAATTTTATACTTTGTGGGCTTGAATTTTTGAAATATTCAATTAAGGGTCAAAAATTAAGACACATTTTTTCAACCATAAAGCTATTTCGGCAAAAGCGTGTTGAAATTTACTCGCTTTAAAAATTTTATTTGTGATGACGATTATTTCGACTTTTTTCTCCCTTGCAAGAATCATTTTTTTAGCATTTTCAGTAAAATACAAAAAATAACAAAATCTAAATCTTATATAGCTAATAATTATTATAAATTTGCGACACATTTTAGTAAAATAAAATACCGCCATTATTTTAAGTGCGTATTACATTAGATATTTCAAATATTTACACAATGTGCGTTGTAAAGTTCTGAGCATTTTGTAATATTACTTTTAGAGTCTCTGGGGGCGCTGCGGGGAGCGGGGGGCGGGGAGGAAAGGGGATGAAAACCTGACTCGAGTTCTGAAACAATTTTTGAGTTTAGAATAGTTTATTACAAAATATGTGCGCAGATAGACCGTCAAGTGTATGGGCCGAGAAAGTTTAGGTTCGCAATTAATAATAATTAATGAAGACAAATGCGCTTCAAGAAACACGACGTGTTAAACGCAGCGTTATCTCTTGGAAAATATCTGTAAACAGCCACTTGTGGTGGTCGGGAGATTCCCCGGACTCTATAGATACGCAGCAACCACTTCAGTCATTCAGGGTGAAGGTACGGTCAACGCACCGTGCCGCCTCCCCCTCGCCACAGCGACCATTCTGTCGACAATGTTGCCTTAATAAGTAATACAGTATAACCTCGTTAATTCGAAATTCAAGGGACCCAAAAAAATAAATTTCGAATTATAGGGGCCCCCACGTTAATTCGAAATTTTAGGTACAAAAAAAATCGCGGTGCGATTGTGAAATTCGCTAAAAATCGTAAAACTCTTGAAAAACCGTTAATTTCGTTAAATATATGTTTAAAAACGCAACATTTATTATGTTAATGCAAAGATCGCGGCGTTTTGACACTCACTTGCGAAATAACTTTTGATTCCGCCTTTTTTCCGACTCAAACCAACAATGCACGATTACTAGAAATACAGTAGCCGGCAAACGTCTTGAAATTCTGCGGCGTAGTGGGGGGACGTTTGCGCATCTACCTTTCTACCAACGAGACCCAAATTTCGTCTTCTGCGCATTCCCCCACTTAGCCAAAGAATTTCATGAAGTTTGCCGGCAACTGTACTATTGTCAATAAATGCGTGAAACAATAAGATAAGTCACTAATAACATCTTACAAAGAAAATTAAACATTTTAATAATACAAACACAGTGATTAGAAAAAAAATCGAACTAAAGACAAATTTAAAAACATGAAAACCAATTTAAAACGCGTTTAGGTATGAAGATTAGCGCAAATGCCGCAAACTAAACTATCTGCGCGTATCAAGGCAGCCAACTGAAGAAAGCATACACAGGATTCCCCAATTTTAGGGATCGCGACACAATATGTATAGAAAAGGGGCATTGCGAAATACGCCAAGAATCGTAAAACTCACGAAAAAGCCATTAATTTTGTGAAAAATGTTTGTTTTTCATATTTCAAGATATCATTTCGAAAACGCAATGTTTATTATGCTAATAAAAAGATCGCGACATTTCAAAGTAGCCAATATTGACATGTTTGTTGTTCTCACTTGCGAAAAAACTCGAAATATTTTTCAATTTCGTCAAATTTAATGAACTAAAATGTATTGATTTGCGGCGCAAGGGGCTAAAAAATATTTCGAATTACGAATTACCGGGGTTTTCGAATTATCGGGATTAATTTACTATGAAATTCATAATTTGGGACTTAAAAGTTTAAAAAAAAATTCGAATTATGGCGAATTTCGAATTATCGGGGTTCGAATTAACGG